>JAVSCE010003613.1:0-175352 GCA_032199065.1 Smutsia gigantea
ATATCTTGAAGGTCAAAGACAAGAAATTAATGGCAAAGTTGGGACTAAAATCCACATGATTCTGTCTTTACAAATCCATATGTTTAACAGAATAGAGTGACTCTTAATATAAACCCCAGAGGAATAGTTTAAGCAGTCTTAAGAAAAAAGTGAGCAGAGGTTTATTTTTAAAATATCATTTTCACTGCCATGTCAAAAAATGGATACTCTTCTTGCAGCTGGTATAGCAATTCATTTGAAAATTGATAGCATTTTAAACTCAGGTATAAATAGTAGTTATAAAAAGATTCCAGATGTATTTAAAAGTAGAATAAAATAAACCTTTCTTTTAATTAGATGGTAGATTCACCTAACTATTCAGAAAGGTACCAATATTAAAAAAAGAAAAAGAAATAAAACAGAAGCCATAAGATAAAAACATCCTCCATTCTCATGAATAATGTGGGGCATTCCTCATTCTGTGACAGTACCAATCTTCACCTGTACCATAGAACCGTTTTCCCTTATCTCTAGAGTCTACAGATCCACTTTATTGCACATATTCTCTCTGATTTATCTCATCCATTTCCATGGCATCAGTGATCACAGGCTTTCAAATGTCTATCTCCAGTTCCTAGATCTCATCCAATATTCAGGTCTGTATAGGCAAATTTCTTACTGGACATGTCTAATTAGATATTCCACAGGTGCCACAAACTCAAAATGTCCTATACTCCAATCATTACTCACAATCCACACCACCTGCCCTATTGCTTCTCCTGCATATAACATCAAGTTTTCCAAGTAAGACACTTACATTTTCATCTTGATCTCATTCACTTCTTTACCTCCATATCCAACTAACTTAAAGGTATGTAATTATATTTTCTAAGCATGCCTGTATGTGCAATATCCACCTTACCACATCTCCCTGAATGTAGACTACAAGCTTCTCTCATCAGGATACCACATCTCTCAACTGGCCTATTTGACCTAGTCTTTCCCTTTTTCCAATCCATTCTTCCTGATCTAATATCTAATCAGGTGCTGCTTGATTCAATACCCAATTATTTTTTAGCCTCTCTTGTTTTCCCTGTTATTGCATCCCTAGCTTCACAACCAGTACTCCTGCTACTCAACATGGTTCCACTTGCTTGAAAGTGCCAGCTTTTCCAAAAAGTCTGGCTATGGACTCAAGATTTCTGTCTGCCTAAATTTCACGTCCTCATTTCTCCACCTCAGGTTAATTTATACTCATATTTGAAATATTAAATTATATATATTCATTCATTTGTTCAACAAAACTATTTTGAGTGGCAACTCTGGGTCAAGATTTATTATAGACACTCAAAGTAAACGAAACGCATTAGTGAAAAATAAAGATGGAGCTCATGCTCTACTGGGTCTCACACCAAAATATACAAAATAAGTGACATCAGGTATCACTAAAAAAAATAATTAGGGTAGGGTGAATAAAGCATCACGGGAGACAAAGTGGCCAGGAAAACCACTCTGATAGTATACATTACCTGAGCAGAGACCTGTGTGAAATAAGGGAGTGAACTATATAATTATTTAGGGGAAGCAATTTCCAAGATAACAGAACAGCTAGAGTAAGGATGCCCTTTGGTAAAAGTAGGTTACAGTGGTCTAGGGAAAGCAGAGAGCAATCACACCTCACTATCCTGACACTGTTGGTCTGTTTTACATGCCTCTCCTCTCAGCTCTTACAGTATACTGGTGTCTGTTTTTCAACTCTTATGCCAACACTTAAAGGGTAGAGACCTCGCCTAACTTTTTCACTGCTTTTGGTAAACGGCGTCTGTAACAAAAACGCTCTATATTTTATCAAAAAAAGAAAGTAGAAGCACACATTCATATATAAATATACACACATTATTTGTATGTAGGTATACCTTTTTCCCCGAGATATATCATATAGATCTGTGCTTTATCTTTGTATTACATTTGTGTTTCCAATTTTGAATTTTAAAAGTTTGGAAAGTGGTTACAAAACGACGTGACCTGGACACGAGGCATGGGGTTGCACGTCCCAGCGTCCCCTTCTCGGCGTTTCACAACGCGGGGCCCGGCGCCAGGGGCGCGGCAGCCCTACCTGTGCTGTGTCGCACTTCTCTTCGTACGGCACCAGCACCTGCAGGGCCGGAGCGGCGCCAGGAACGACCAGAGTACATACAGGCCTGGGCAGAGGCCAGACTGACGTCCCCACGGCCGCCCGCGGCGACGTTACAGCACGCACCCAGCGGCCCACGTGGCGCCGCGAACTGCAAGCTGCGCGGACCCGGGCGTGGACGTGGGTGTCGGCGTCACTCGACTGGGCGCGGGCTGCGGCTGCGCGCTTACCCTCTCGCTCGCCCCCTCTGGGCACTTGCTTGTGCGGTGGTCCCCCAAGGTGCGTAACATAATTATATGAAAGTACATAGTATGTACATATGTAATGAAATATATATTATACTTATGCAGACATCCTACTGGTTCTGTTTCTCTCTCTGGAGAACCCTGAAAGACACACTTTGATATTGAGTGTGGTTCTGGAGAACAAAATGTTAAGGATGAGTTTTCCAAATTGGTTCCAAGGTTTCTGGAATTGGTTCTCTAATCCGATTACATTTAAAATAATACATGTCTCTGTGTCCAATGGTAAGGAAGGCACTTCAAGTCCATGGAGAAATAGATAGGCAAAATAACATAATTGAATACTCTTCCTTTTTTGTTTGTTTTTGTTTAATACAGTTTTATGGAGGTTTTCTTCAAAATTTTCTTTTTGTTCTTGGATAAATACATGCAAATTTAAATCTTGATTGTCTTTGCTAAACTATCTTTTAAAGCATTAGGGGCCTATTTCTTTTCCATAGTTAGCATGAGCATTTTCATTTAACTTTGATATTAAAGTATAACACACACACCCCAAAAATGAAAGGCATATGTGCATATAGCTCACTGAATTATTAAAAAGTGAACATATCTATGTAAATTTACCTAGGCCAAGAATACTGAAGTATCTCAAACACCTCCTTTCATTCCCTTTCTGATCAATACTACTCCATCTTTTCCTAAAGTAATCACTATCATGACTTCTAATACTAGTATTGAATTACATACAAAAGGAATCATGCAATTGTATTTTTTTACACTGGGCTTCTTAGATTAACATGCTTGTGAAACATACCTATGTTGTGAATAGGCATAACTGACTTATTTTCATTTCTTTAAAGCATTTCATTATATGAATATATCCCAATTTGTTTATCCATTCTACAAATGGACATTTAAATTGTATTTTGGAGCTATTCTCAATAATACTTCAAAAGCATTAAGTGCATGCCTTTTAGTTTAGTGCATGACTAGCTTTTTATTCTGTTGAATACATTCTCAGGATGAATTTCTGGCTCATAATAAGTGTATGTTTAACTTTAGTAGAATACGTTAAAGACTTCTTATGGAGATTGTACTAATAACCTACATTATCAACAGCAGCATATGAAAATGCCTTTACTTCACATTCTTAATACTTGGTATTGTCATTTTTCTCCTATTTTAGTTTTTTATTGTTACCCTCAATTTTAGCTACTCTGGTTCATGTGAAGAATTCTTACACTGTCATGTAATTTGCAATGCCCTCGTGAGTAACAAGGTTGGACACCATTTCATAGATTTGTTAGTCATTTAGATATTTATTTTGTCCCTGTTACTGCTTTGTAGTTCTCTATATATTCTGGATACTAATGTACTGAAAAATAGATTTTCTCATTCTGTGGTTTCTCTTTTATTAACTATTTTAACAACAACTTTAAATGAACAGAAGTTCTTGAATTTGATATAGTCTGATTTATCAATATTTCCTCTTATGGGTAGTACCTTTTATGTCATGTTTAAGAAATCTTTGCACTCTTCAAAGTTGTGAAGATATTCAGCTATGCTGTCTTCTAGTAGCTTTATTGTTTGTCTTTCAAATTTAGGTCTACGTCTTACTGGAATTCATATGCAATGATTTATACTAGTGATCATCATCCCATTTCAATTTTTCAATTTTTTTTTCAATTTTTATTTTCAGTGTATTTAAAAGAGGGTTTTTTTGTGTTTTGTTTTGCATCATCATTGAATACTCTGAATCAACTGCTTATAAAACTAAGGTTCTGGTTGACCATATTTTTGATGCCTTAGAACAATTTTGTCAAACTACCTAGTATAATGAGATTAGCTGGTTGCTCGTAATTGCCCTTGGATAAGTTGGGAAAGAAAAGAATGAACTCAGAATTTTAGAATCCCAGTTCAAGCACAACATATATGACCTGAATATTTCTATATCTTCCCTGAAAGAAACCTTTATCTCCTATAGCCACAGAGCTATCGTTTCTGAAAACCAAATCCAGTCTCATCATACAAGTGATTGAATTACAATCCAATTTGAATTACTGACTGTCTGTTAATGGGATCCTGAAAGTTTGAACAGGGACATGAAGAAGCTGAGGACTTTGAACCACTAATTTCTGCTGAGTCTCCTTTGCCAGTAGATGCAGCTGTTTTACCCCATCTTAGTGGGTTAACCCTCTTTCGCCTGAAGAACTGCCTTTCCAAAGGTATCTGCCTACCAAGATGCTGCATATATTCCTCAGGACCTACCCTCTTCACCCTTCTTTGCTTCTAGGTCTATAAATAGACTCCAGTCCAAACAGGTCCCCAAAAGTGAACTGTAAAGATTGACTTATGAAGAGGTGCATATAATCCAAAATAACTGCATGATTTTTTTAATTTATGTGGACATATAACTGTGAAATATGTGTGAGAATGGATAATTACAGTTGGATAATGGCAGGAAAAGGATATAAAGTTTATCAGGGTGAATTTGTTCATATAGGCCCATTAGGTTGTCTTTTTACAAAATAAATCAAATAATACCATCCCTGTGGTGGGGTATATCAGATTATAATTGCAGTAATTCAGGACTCTGGCAAGATCACACACTTTTAAAAGTGGCCTTCAAATACTAATGGGAAAAAAGAGAATTGTTAAAGAGTGTACACTTGAGCATTCAGTGAGTCAGGGTATACAATTATTCCTCTTCTGTCAGTAATCAGATAACTTGGGATGCATTATGTAAACCAAGCAACTAATCAACAATATAGAGGATGCTATAACAAAACAAAACCCTGATTAACCATGAGAATTTACTTATAGCAATTGCCTCCAAAAGAAAAGCACATAAAATTGTTTTGCAGAAAGATAGAAAATTATTTTTTAACAATCCCTACTCTCTCTGAATATTGATGCCTCCCCTTCCAAAAGTCAGACTTAACTAGTAAAGGAAAGACAATTTCTAGTTTCTCTGTATTTAAAAAGCTTGTTAAATATTGAAAGTCAACATATAGCTTTTGATATTCCTCATTGTGTTTATTCTGAAGGACTAACTAAGAGTGAAATTGAAGTGATGGCATGTATTTTAAAACAAACATCAGTTACTCAGTATTTAGTTGATAAAGAGAAAAAAAATATTGTTATGCCTTTCAACAGGACTTAATTCAGCAAACAATCATTGCTTTCTATGCTTGATACAAAACTTGGTCCTAGATGTTATGAGAGGCACAAACATGAATGAACTGTAGTCTCTAGCTTCAGTGAGCTCATAGTCTATTGAATAAAACTGATTCATAGACTGCCATACAAAATATCAAATAGTAATTTTATTAAAAAGGAGCACAACTCTCAAATTTTAACACCCATCAGAATACCTGGAGGAGTTGTAGATCAGATGGGCCCACACTCAGATTTTCTGAGGTTAGTGGGGTCCAAATAATTTGAATTTATAACATGGTCCTGAGTTCTGCCTATGCTGCTGATCTTGGAATGATACTTTAAAAATCGCTGCTTTAAGACTGTGGTAGAGAGAGTTATTTATTTTTTGGAAAACAAAAGGAGAATTCCCAAGAGGCATGAACTTGCTGTTTGATAATTCATTTCAACTTGACAGAAAGATGAAAAATTAGACAATTATATTGAAAGAAAATAATCAAAGACAACTAAAACAATATACAATGTGAAACGGAATGTGTAGAATGTGTGGTTTGGCCATAAATGAATGAATGAATTTGACTAGGTAGAAAGGAGGCTTAGAAAGGTATGCAGTGTAGATTTACTAAAAGTTTGTATGTGACTGTCAAAATAAAATCTATGTGTAACAGCACAGTGTATCCCACCAGAATGGCTAAAATTGAACATTAATACCATGTTCTGACAATGATCAGTTGTAACTGGAACTCTTATTCATTTCTAGTTGTATAAAATATTATAACCATTTTGTCAGTTTTTATAATGTTAAACATACACTTAGTCTGTGCTTCATTTATTTTATTCCTAGATATGGTGCCAAGAATAATGGAAGCACATGTCAACAAAAAACAAATGCATGAATTTTCAAAGAAGCTTTATCTATATTAGTCTAAAATTATAAATATCACAAAATCCACCAATTAGTGAATGAGTGAAGAAAATGCATGCACAAATATGAGCAAATCTTCAAATATATTGAATGAAAGAAATCAGACACAAAAGTGTGCATAATGTAGAGTCCTATTTTTTTTTTATTTCTGCAAGTAAAGCTAGCCTATGATGAATGAAATTACATTACTGTGTTTCTAGGATTGGGGGTGGAAATAAATGAAAAGAAGTCTGCATAATGAAAATTTCTGGGTTATAGAAGTGTTCTATAATTTGATTTGATGGCCAAGGGTGTATACTCACTGGAGATACAATAAATAGGGTTTATTGAATGATTGGTGTCGGTGGTAATACTGGAAAAGATAAAATTAGGGTGACATGTTTTAAGCCTACATAAATGAATGTATGATGATATTAGTAAGTGAAATAGAAAGAACGACAAAAAGTAATTTATACGTGTATGTATTTTCTATTGCTGTATAGCAAATTACCATAAATGTAGCAGCTTAAAATAACACACATATATTATGTCACAGTTTCTGTAGTACAGGAGTCCAGGGAAAACTTAACTGGATTATCGTCAGGATTCAAAAGGCTTCAATCAAAGAATTGGCTATATTTACATTTGAAGGTTTAACTAGTATAAAAATCCAGTTCTGAGCTCTGTCATGTTTTTGGCAGAATTTATTTCCTTGTAGCTATAAGATACGTGGCAGCATGCTACTTAAAAACTAGTAATGGAAAGAAAGGGAGTGAGTGTGGGAGCAAGACAGAAAGAGAAAAGAAATGCTAGCCAGATAGTTACCACAGTCTTTGCAATCTTCTGTAATCATGTAAATGTAGTTACTTACATACCATCATCTTTACCATAGTTCATTGGTTAAAGCAAATCACATGTCTTTCCACACTCAAGGAGGAGAATTATACAAGAGTGTGAACACCAGGAGACAGGGATCATGGGGTCACCTTAAAGTCTGTCCTCCATAGTAGAGAAAATAAGTTTGTTTTGAATTTTTGAATCTTTCCTATGCCTCTTTCAAGAAAGTAGTAGAAAATGCAGTACAATCTGTGATTATTTATAAATATTATTTCCAAATCACAGAAAATATTTAAACAACATGCTGATAACTGTTCACACTTTCTATTACTTTTCTGATATGTAATAGAAAGCAAAACCTGAAGTCAATTTCTCTGTTTTTAAATAACATAAGTTGACTTTTTCAAATTATGACATAGCCAAGGAGAGGAGTGAACTTGCTCAGTTACGGAGTTTTAAAAATGCTTTACAGGAAACATGGTAAGAGACATTTTTAAACTGCAAAGATATGCACTAACATAAAACAAGAGCAAGGAAGCTAAGATGGATGTCACTTCTGAACCAATGGAATCATTGAACATATGTTCTCTTCCTGAATCCAGGGATAAGATCAACTATTGTTACAGTGCTGAAAATCAATTCTGCCAGTCAGTTCTCTAGCAAGCTGCCTCAAATCCCTAATAAAGGAAGCTATAGATAAAAGGTGACCACTTGGCCCAAGATTAACTAGGCTGAAATATGACACTGAGGCAAGAACTTTGCAAACTCTCTGGTAGGTTTAATGACAAGGGAAAAGAAACTTTGTCATGAGCCCTGTAATATGTGGGACTTCAGTGGAAATCTTTTAGAAATATTGATGGTAATTTACCAGATGCAGAAAGTAAAAGCAAAATAGCAATTATTGATGAATTAATAGCATTCTAGATATGTGACTGTAACAACACTAGGCAGATTCTTTAAGAGGTAGTTAGTATGAGCAAAAATAGCACAATAGAGAAGATAATCTAGAAGATATTTTAGAAAATACTTAGCAATCATTCAAGAATGAATTCAGGTAAAGCAGAGACTAAGTCTGGTGAAGATTTTGTAGCACATCAGTTTCAGTCTTAGGCAGTGATCAACAGTAGTGAACAAGTAAAATTTCAAGTGCAATTTAACTCACTTTCGGTTGAAAATGTCATTGACTTGGGAAATGCTGTAACATACTATCTCTGAATTTATGGGAGGAGTTTTAAATAATGGAACCCAATTAGTATGGTGATACATCTCCAGTTGCATAAGGAGTTGGAGAATATGAAGCTGTAACAGCAAAGGGAACAGGGGCCAATGTTGGGACAGAGAACAGCTGCACTACTCCACTAACTCAGAATGGGGAGGAGTTGCTACTGGAAGCAGATTTGTATTAGGCAATATGTATCTCTCAGCTCAGGTATTCCATCCACCCTCTGAAAGTTAAAACAGAATTTCAATTGTCTATGAATAGGTGCATTTTGCAAGGAGTACTTTTTATAGCTTACATAAAATTCTCATTGGGATACGTGACCCAAAGTGGTATCTAAAACCGTGTTGAAACTAAATTACATATTTTGAGAGACTCTTTCTCCCCTTTAAGAGCAAAGAGTATTAAGAACATCTGAATGGGGCTTATGTGCTGAAGACTGACAAAAGACTAGTCCTTGACATATATTTACCAAAGACGGAGCCCAGGAAAATTGTTACATGTGGAATGGTATTTCAGAATATAAGTGCTGTTTCTCTTCTTTTGATGTCTTTTTTTGTTGTTATTGTTCTGGGTCAGAGAATAAAAACCACGGAATGACTGGCTATAGGTGTTGAAAATGAAATATTTAAATTAAAAAAATCTAATCATTAGTAATTGCTTAGGCATTAGGAAAGGCCCAAATTATCACAATCAAATATAGTCCGACCAGACCATTCCTGAATTAAGGTTTCATAGAAAGGGACTCCCCAGATATTACTGCACATACTGATTATAGAAAAAGACTTGTTAAAGAAAAATTTCTCTGGATACAGACAATAAAGACTTTATTCAAGACTTTTATATTTGGGGTCAAGACTATTGCAATAGGGCAGAAAGATAGAACTCAACTCGACTTACCTAAAAGGCAGGAGGATTTTTAATCACTGGAAGGAGGTTATAGAAAAGTACTGGAGTATATTACATGGGAGAAGGAGCTTGGTAAATGTGTTTCCGCCATCTGTGTTTGCCAACTGGCAATTATCTAAAGTTGACTACTAATCTCCCTCAGAGACTGGGAGATAGAGACTCTTTTTTGATGATTATATTTCAAAGGAATGGCCCCCATATTCTTAAAAAAGACATTCCTGGGTTTGTACAATGGGCAAATGACTAGGAGAAGACTTACATATTCAAAGAACAGAGCAAGAATTTACAATTTCAAATTTTGTAAAGTAAATACTCTAAGAAAAGGAAGGTTGGGGCCTTTAGTCTGGAAGAAACCTAGGTCTAAAGTTTCATTTAACTAAGGGAAATGTAAAGCTCTCTTGGTCAGACTCTCTGTTGTCCCATATTTTCCGTGTATGACACTCAACTAAAACAGGTTCAGTACTTATATGAAAATTTAAAATTAGCAATGTTTTCTTTTAGCAAATTTTGCGGAAGATCTTAAGACTTGGAGCTGCCATACTAAATACCATTACTGCAAAACAGAAAATATCATGTGTTTCCACTTGTCACTTTCACTTTACTAAGCCATTCAGTTTTCTCTGAAGGAAAACACCATGTATATGCACACATATCTGAAAGACTTATTTTAACACATATGCAGCCTGTGAAAATGTTTCTACTAGAGTTTCAAGGCTTTTGCTGAATTGGCTGAATTTGGTGCATTGCAGTAAAGCTAACTATTCTTTTGCTTACACTGCTGTAAATTTTGCTTATTGTTATGTATAATGTATGAAAAAGCACAAAAGTACAATGTATCTTCTGCAGGAAAATTATGAACTAAACCAAAAGTATTTCCAATATAAATAATAAAATAGAAAAAGACAGTTTACAATAGAGCCAGAAAAGCTTAGACACACAAATAAAAATTTCAGAGGTACTTCAGAAAACAAATTGTCTAAGACATGTGCATGCAGGGATTGGTTAATATTAGAACTCATTGGAGATATTTTTCATTTGGTATGTTCAACTTAATGTAGGTGCTTTAATTTCTGATGAAAGTTAATCACTTAATTTTTTGGCATCATATTAACACTTAACATCTGCTTGAGGGGAAGAAAAATAATTTTAAGTATTATGTACAAAGGAAAGGAAAGGATATTTGTAAGAAAAATTTTCTAAAACCTAGTAAGTAACACCAAATACTCAAACTGCAAGCAGAGCAAGCTACTTAAAGATGCCTATAGGAGAATACTTTCTTAGATGCTAGTTAAGGTCAATATGACATGAAATTCAGCATTTATGGAAAATGATAAAGGAACAAATGGCCCTGAATAGAACAGATTTTTAATATAACTCCCTTCAATTTAATATCGAAGTAAACTTGAAATCTAGCCAATTCTGAACCAATAGAAGCATTATTTATCAGTTTGGTAACATTGTTGGCAATAATTTGGACAACATATTTAAGCAACAATCCAAACTGTTCTATGGCATTTGCTAAAGGATGGATAACGTCCTTACCTCTTGTGTGACTAGTATTGATTAAAAATACTGAGAATATACTTATTGGTCTTTCAGAAAGAGGTTTTGGGTAGTGAATCTAAATAGTACACTTTCATACTGAATGTAAATAGACCAGTTATCCTTGAAAAAGCAATCTTGGTAACAGCCAAATTAAAATTCTATAGAAAAAACAGACCATTATCAAGCTAATGTTTTGTTATAGTCACTGTACAATGACAGTACAGTATAATTTGAAAAAGTAAAGTACAATGAATGAAAGGCTATGTGTGTGTGTTTGTGTATATATGTTCATAGTTGGGTTTTTTTGTTTTTTTTTTTCATATGTACTGAAACTGTTCACACTGAGTATGCATGCATTTAAATCCTAGAATCATTACCATTTTATTGTACCACCTCTATGCTTTGATACTTGCTTTATAGTTGTTGACTATTTGAGTCAGTAACACAGATAACCTCAACATTTCTTTTTATATTTAAATATCTTTACTTAAGCCTAAATTCCACTTTTGTTGGAACATATATATCTGCTTCATAGAAAATCTCTAAGAATGTTTACATTCCATCTGTCACATATAGATCCAATTTCCTCTTCTCATTAAATTACAATCTAAACTTGAAGTCTTTCACAACTGCTTTCATCTTCCAGAACCATGAAGATAATTTGATTTCTCCATTTCCCTAAATAACCATCCACAAATGCGTCTGTATGATACAAAGATATATATGCCTGTATGATATATGTTTACTTTGTAATCTATATTATATATGTATTTTATCTATATTATGTAAATAATATTTGTACATGTATATTATAGATATAGGTATATATCATATCTAAGAATTTTGAGTATTGAGAAGAATGTAGGATATAATAAGGCTTTCAACAAAATAAAGTTGAGAATTTCTTGGTGGTCATACCTCTTTGGTCTTAGATTTCCACTGAATTTCTTTTTTTTTTTATGTTCCATACATTTGTAGGTACTTCACTGCCTTTCTGAATTCATCAGTGCTCCATTAAGTTAAATTTCATTGTGTTGTCATGTGGAGAAATTCACCTCCATTTAGTTACTCATGACAATCAGGCTCATCATGCATTTCTTGGCTTTGTCAAAAAGAAGCATCAACACATATTTTCCTACATAATCAAACTACATACTTTTGTGCAATTGTCATATAGAGAAAGGGAAATATCAATGGCATTTAGATTTTTGTATTAAAGAGCATCTTGGCACTTTTTTCATATTTGATGTTAGTTTCCTTAGAGTTTTCTTATGAATCAATGCCAAATATTTGATTATTTAACATTCATTGTTAATTTTGTTAATAATGTACACAAGAAATTATTTTTTAAAAGGTGATACTTGTTTAATTTTTTACATGTCACAGTACATTAAATTTATCTGAGTAAAGTAATATTACTACTACATAAAATTTTAATACTATATTTGAAGAATATTTGAATAATTTATTGGTCATTATATTAGTGAGTTCAGACTGCCATGACAAAATACCATAGACTGGGTCACCGAACCAACAAAAATTTAGTTTCAGTTATGGGAGCTGAGATTGGGCTGTCAGCATGGTAGAGTTCTTATAAGAGCCTTCCTCCTGGTTTACAGATAGCTAATTTCTCATTGTGTCTTCCCATGGCAGAGAAAGAAAGATAGTACAAGAGAGAAATTTTTCTTGTCCTGTTCTTACAAGTCCACACTCCTATCAGATCAGGACCCTATTTCTAACTTAATTATCTCCTAAAAACTATATCCAGATGCAATCACATTGGGGATTAGGACTTCAATAACTGAATTTGAGAGGACACAATTCAGTCCATAGTAGCCATTATTGAGTAGTCATTACCTAAATAGTAATATATTGCTCTTACTGATGTTTATTCTATATATAGTTTGCATATATTGGTACTGTTTATTCATTCTTTATTTTGGAAAGTCAAATATTTGCATCTGTGACTCTGGAAATTGCTTAACACCACCTTATGAGTTCATGTCATAAAATATATATAATAACTAATGTCTTAATATCTAAATAACAAGAAATATTTTTGATTAACTGATTTCAAATCTTTAAACTGGTTGTGATACATACTTTAATGCATTGATAATATTCTTAGTTTATACATAACATAATGAGAGCCCCAAAGCATTCCTTTTCTTAAATATGAATCTTTTCCTCCATTTATTTACTTCTTCTGAAGCATCTATTTGTAGATTAACCCAGTTTGTGAAAAGAATAACTGAAGGAAAGAAGAATGTTAGCAGTGATCACGTGTAGTCATTTGTGGCTTGTCAACAAAGAACATCTGCTAAACCAAATGTTCACATCAGCTGCAAAGAGAGCTTTCTTTCAGAGTCCCTGGATAAGGCCCATTCTCCCCAGCTTTTGCAATAGCAAATATCTATAAAGCCTGATTAATAAAAAAGGAGTTGATATTTATATTTAGGACTAAATTGCGATCATGAAGAGAAATTCAGTGCTTCTGGATTTTTATCAGCTTCAAATTGCTTGATTTTATGAGGGCAAAACTCTACACTTTTGTGCAAAAGTATGTAAGCATTTAATTAAAGAAAATGTTTAAAACTCAATCATTTTATAGCAAGATTTCCTTGTCAAGAAATTATTCATATATCACAGCTTTCCCCAAAGGAAAAAAAATGTCTTTGCTATTTCCAGGAGACAGAGCTTCTAGCCAGTAATCCTAACCTGTAGACTTTTGTTTTCTGATGCTTTTAAGAAGCACATATTAGGTATTAAAAACAAAAAGAAAAAAGAGAAAAATAGATTGTTCTTTTTCTGGAAGTCTATACTCATGGGCTAACATTCCATTGCCTTATTCTCTCTCTTGTATTTTTAAATGAAATATAAGTATTTGCTCTAATTGTTCCAAAGTCAGAATTTACCTTTCAATCTTTTAACTTACTGTATTTCAATTTTCCTCCTTTTAAAAAATAAATACTCATTATTATGGAATTGCTTTCAAAATCCTGATAATATGAAGTGTCTATAAGTTTTTTTCAGGCCATGAAAGTTTTTAAATTTCATGAAAGCAGTTTATCAAATGCCCAAGAGGGGTCCTTCCACTATTGGGAAAACTAAGAAATAGCAATCTCAAAAATTAAGAATTTCTTATTCTTATTGAAGAAGGAAGAGAGATTCATGAATTCGTTAGTCATTATAGTAGAAGATAAATTATATGTGACTTACTATAAATGGTATAATAAATTGAATATTGCTATTTCAGACTGGCATTACTTAAGTGTCTTTTGGAGGAAATAGAATATTAAATTTATGTTGCCAAATACATAAACAAGTAACATTTGAGATAAATCCAAACCATATAAGGTAGCAGTGAAAATAGTGTATTGAGATGAACTTGAATTAAGAGGAACATATAATGTGGGAGGATATGTGTAAATTCAGAGGTTATACATCCAAGGATTAATCCAATATGTAACAATCAATAGTGACCTAGGAAAAAGCTTATTACTTTTATGACCTTCAATTACATTACCTGTCATGTCAATTTTATCTACCATAACCATCCCATGTATAATATGTGAGAATTATATTTTAACATCATTGTAGTATAAATGGTGAACATAAAGAAGATGAGAGTATTTACTAAGAGAAGTATTAAAACTCCTAAAACTGGCAGAACAAAAAGCTTCAGAAAACTGTTACCATGGTGTCTGCTTAATGCATTCACCATTTTGTAGTGATAAACCAAAGACTTTCTTTTTACACACACACACACAGCTTCAGTCAGATGCACAGGGTGTGTCCGATTCTATTGCAAATGGGGACCTTAAAAACATGGGGGAATCTTAAAATCCTACAGAAAAAGACAGAAAGAAGAAAAAATTGAAAAGCCTGAGAAAGAAAGAAAGAAAAAAGATATTGCTGCTCTGCTTGCCTCATCATCAAAAAATATTACAGGGATGAAATGAACAATAATAACATGAGAAAATTTTTAGAGAAATTTTTGTTGTAGGACTACATATCCCAATGATGAATTCAGGTATCATGTCAATGCCTGAAGTATTGGGTCTTAGATTGTCACTGAAAATTAAATGTAGCTAAGGGGTTTGACCTAACTTAAACTTCATAAACATGGGGTTTGATAATGATCACAAAGAGAGAGGAATTCTTCACACACTAACATGAAGCAGAAAATTTTGTCCCTATTAATCATAAAGAAAAATCCTCAGTATTAATAATTACTATTCACTGATAACCTACTGAGTGACAAGCAATATTCCTTATTCATTCTTTATGTAAGAATGCCTTCTCAAATAACATGGCACAGAAAGCTCTAGGAATTCTGCGTTAATGTTAATTTCAGGCTTTGAAGTGACTGGTAGGAACCTGAAGCTGTCAGAGCAGGCTTATATATTACCCATTGGGACATAAACATAATATCATGTTCTCTGTGTACAGTAAAGTGAAAGTTAGGAAGCAATGTTATAATTCTCACAGTGTTAACTTATTATCCTCACTTTAACTAAATTCAGGCTGAGAATTTAGTGATTCTGTTTAAAGAAAGGAAAGTTTCATTCCCTAGATCACACAGCTAGAGAATCATGTGCACTCTGAATCTGTCAGACTCACTTTTGGGCTTTCAAGGACTACAATGCTCTGTGACACGATACAGCCTCTCCAAACACATCTCTCTACTTCCAAGCTTGTCTGTAGCCGCCTTTTTTTTCTCTTCTTAAATGAAGCTATTCTTGCATATTTTACTCCATCCCTGCTATTTTACTTGCTTATGTTGTTTCATAAATGAAATATAGCAAAAGGAGGATAGATTTTGGACTCAAAGAAACTTGGTTGCAGCCCAAATTCTGAATGATGACCACTGTAAAATTTCTCTGTGGGTTCAATTAGTTATCAAATTAGGATTATAGTTTTGTTTAACGAAAGTAACCATATATGTATAATTTGCCTAAATCAGTGGAACTTGTAGAATATCTCATTAAGCAGGTTTATGATGGGTAATCTGTTTTAAACACACTACATCATTGAAGATGGCCCAGAATAGAGTTATCAAACAGAAGCCTCTACTAAGTATCTTCAGTTGCTATGTGTTGTCCCTGATTAACTCAGGAACTCCATCATCTCACCATCTACTCTTTACCTGCCATGATATGAACACATTAATGTTTTAGTTCCATGACCACAGACCCAGCTCTTTTCAAATTGGCGTATTTTCTCATGCATTTATCTTTGCTTGAAATGTTCTCTTCTGCCAACTTTTTACTTGGTTGATGGCTTCTCCTATTCTTTCTAAAGCAAATCTCACTGTTATTCTTTTATTCCTTCTTATTTTCCTGAAATTCATTTACCTATGAAGCTAGTCTGTTTCTTTTCACCAAATAATCTATAGGAACATTCAATCATTGTTCACGTATACCTAATAAACAATAAGACTCATGGTGTGTTACATATGAAATAATTACTTTGTGAATTAATAAAAAAGGTATGCAAAGCTAAATTCCAGATATTTGGAACACAGTATCTCAGAATAATGCATGGAAAACTATTCTGCAGAATTTGAATTGGATGGATACCATTGCTTCTGGGCAGCTAGCTTGGATATGACGCTTCACCCTAATACTGCAGCCAGATTCATTATTCACCGATTTGCTGAGATTGTGTATTTTGAACTGTAAGCACTGTATCCAGATTGTATAGGAAGACACAAATATGTAAGGGAGTAGGGAATCATCGAAATCATACTAGTAGTTTCCATGAAGACACAAAGGATGGCTTACTGAGTTTATTGAAGAACATGCACTGAAAGAAGAATCAAGGACTAACTTTTCCTCAGCTCTTTGTGGAACTTAACCCCAGTTAGTATGTATTTTATATTATTCTATAACATGAAAGGGAATATTTGCTATTCTAATTGCACTTCTCCAGATAATAATAAGTTTCTGAGATGATACAGTACTAGCTTTAGGGAGCACAGAATGCTTTCTCATGCATTGTAATGTCTCTAAATTATGGCAAACCAGTAGTAATGTCCTGTTGAATAAAAATGGTCTATAGCTAGATGTTCTGCTTCTGGGACACAATTCTAAGAATAAAATTGAACATTACCTTTGAATCTTACATAACTCATCCACTTAAGCAGATATTTTCTAATTTCAGATTTAAAAAAGCAGTCAACTGAGGATTTATTTTCTTTGGGTAAGGAATGACTCACAATAGCTTTTCTTATAGATATTTCTATAATAATAGAGCTTCCATGTCTGGTTAATGTTAACACTGCCATGAAGTGGTTCTTTTTGTTACACAGTGTTATTTTTTTCTCCTCCTTTTTCTTCTTCTCCTTCTCCCTCTCCACATTCTCCTCCCTGTCCTCCTTCCCCCTTCTTCCCTTTTCTTCCACCACTGCCACCTAGACTACCACCACCATTGCCATACTTCAAGCAAATAGGAGGAAAACAACAGAATTTTGGTTTTTTAATGGTTTTCCAACAACACTGGTCAGAGTTCCTCCCACATGTTTGGTATTCAGTGACAAGTTGGTATGACCCAGAAATTCTAGAGAGAGAAAAGGATCTCAAGGGAGAAGATGATACATCATTTAGTGTTCAATCATGAAATAAAAACCACATTAAAATTTGAACAAAGTTTAATATAATTGTTTATTAACTAGTTGACAATAGATCAAATATTAAGAAGTGGAGAAACTCTAAAATACGTAAGAGCAGTGGACATTGAGAAAACTATCTCTATGGCTGAGGCAGAGTTCAGAAAGAACAAATTTTGGAAGACCTACACTCCTAAGTCTGAAATTTGGATCTCATAACTGAATAGTGTTTGACATATTAAAACATTTGCTGAGAAGCTGGCTGAAGTGAGAGGTGGAATTCACTGGGAAACTGCCCATGGGGGTGCTATGCAGACTTACTGGAAAGTGTCCTTATGGAATGTCTGCAAAACTCACTTGGAAGTTTCCCATGGAGCAGCTGCTAAAATTTGATTAGCATATATAATAAAAAAACTATAAAATAAATTATAACCAAGAAATTATTGCCACACTTGAGCAGATCCTGAGGTTATAGTAAGTTACATGATCAGGTAACTCAAATACTTTCAATAACTATTGTTGTATAGTCTCCTCTCCCACCATCCATGCCCATGGCTTTCTGGGTGTTCCTTATGCCTGGTTAACGAAGATTAAAAAAAAAAAAACGAAAAATGCCCTCAAGCCTGGTTTCTGTATGTATTTGTATGCTGATACTACCCCAAAGTGGACAGCTCCGACACTGCACCCTCACCTAGGTTCACCCCTACAGAATAATGGAAAGATCAGATTCTTCCAGTGGGCAGAGCTTAAAGCAGTGCATTTAGTCTTCCAGTATATTTAGAATGCAGGTGACCAGAAGCACAGATCTATATTCATGAGAAGTCACTAATAGTTTAACTGGATGCAAAGGTGTTGGAAGATTGGTAACAAGGAAATACAGGAAAGAAGTATATGGATGGTCTTTTCAGCCATGGCAAAAACTGTGAATATATTGGTGCAAGTTTGAATGTCCACCAAGGGACATTCGAAATAATTAGGTGGATAAAATAATATTCTTTGTGGATGTTGGTCATTGTATTTCCTCAGCCCATCCAGTGCTGGCTCAATAGGCTTATGACCAAAATTATTTTGGTTGTGGAATTGGAAGCTATGCATGAGATAAAAAACATGGAATTTTCTTTACCAAGGCTAATCTAATAGACTTGCATCATAGTTCTCATATAGTCTCTTGTTTGTTATATATATATATGTATGTATGTGTTTTATATGTGTGTGTGTGTGTGTGTGTGTGTGTATGGAAAGAGAGAAAGAGGAAGGAAGAAAAGGAAAAAAGAAAAGGAGGAAGGAGAGAAGGAAGGGAGGAAATTATACAATTAATTTCTTTCTTTCTCTCCAAATCAGTGTTAGAACTATACATCTCTTAATTGTGAGAATTGAGAACTTCTTAACTTGTAAGAAGGTTAGTGGTATCTTATTAAAGAAAAATATGAAGGTATGGACTGTCCAGCTGTCAGTTCAGTGCCTCATATCCAAATATATCCATCTTTTCCTATTTTATGATAACAGGTTAGCTTTGTCAAAATTTTTCATATGATGGTTGGCATGATGTTAACCTTGTCAGTGAAGTGCACTGAAAGGACACTGGAGGAGAAATGGCTTTTCTTTCTTTTGTTCATTTTGTCTGAAACACCAGTCTCTTTTAGGACAAAGCTACTTCTAGTGGCAGACTGCTTCACAGGGAGTTAATCCCATGCAAAGCTTCTGGTGGGTGATGTTTCTTCAGAGCTAAGCTGCTGTACAGTATGGCTCTTTCCAGTCCCAGCTCCTGCAGGGAGGATTCTCCAACTTCTGGTTCCAGAAGCACTTGGTTTTCTGTGGTCTCCCGAAGATCTCACTAATGGCATCAAGGTAGAATGCCATAAGCCCCTCCCTGTAATGACCTCTCTGGTTCTCTCAGGAGACTCTGTAGTGTGTTTTAAGGTGACAATCCTCTCTGTGGCTAGCTTCCCCTAATATCACAGTGAATATATTTTCAGAGCATCTCATTAACATTTTCCAACATACTATGGGCCACAAACATGCCTCACCCCAGCCTTTGGTCAGAGAAAGAGGTGCTCCTTAGATAGCTGTTGTGGCTCTAGGAGTAATACATATGATAACACATGTGCCACATACACATACACACAGAATTCCTAAAATAGTATCGCACACAAGCTGAAGTGTGTATATACAGTCTTTCTCTCTTTTTAATTACGGCCTAACAAGCTGTGCAGTCTGAAGAACTAGAGAATTGGGAGGTATGCTACTAAGACTCTTCTTTCTTTCTTCATCCCTCATCCAATTTGATGCCAATCCTGA
Source organism: Smutsia gigantea (assembly GCA_032199065.1). NCBI lineage: Eukaryota > Metazoa > Chordata > Mammalia > Pholidota > Manidae > Smutsia > Smutsia gigantea. Next base: position 19,834 of record JAVSCE010003613.1, read on the forward strand.
TCATTTCTATCTCCCTTGATATTTATAAACTTATTCGAATCATTTCTAAACGTTAACTATTGAAAAATTAACATTTATATTCTAGAATACTAGTACTTTTCATTTCATTTCCTAAATCCTGTGCCCTGTTTATATTTACACAATACCATTCTCTAAATAGTGTCTAAATTAAGCTTTAGCAATTCTGAACTGCTGCATAACTCGTAACATTTTACTCTATTCAGCATCTCACATTGTGAGCAGTCAATAAAGGAATATTAGGCAAATAAGTAAATATATGAATAAAATGGGTTGCAGAAGAACTGATGAAGTAAATAGACCAATAGTTTCTATTCATTTAATTGCATGAAAGAAAATTACAGTTGACATTTGAAGATGACTTTCAGTATTGCAAAGTAAAATATGCATCATGGAGTCAGTATAAAATGTGATATTAATGTAAATATAATTTTATATAATTTTTGTGTAAAATGCTATGCAAAAGTTCAAACATCCTCATTAAGATAGAAGCAGTACAATGAGAATGCTTTAATGCTTAAAATAAAAGATAATATAGACAATTTAGTAGGAAAGGAAAATACCAACTAAGGACAAAGAATTTGATAAAAGCCTAAGAGAGGTAGAACCACAGGTTGCTGTAAGAAGAAATGGAAAGAAAATCTGTAAAAACAGTTGATTCAGTAATAGAAAGAAAGATAACTAGCTAGGGAATTGACAGAACACTTGCTTGCAGAGAAATTAAAGTAGGTGATTTTATTTTAGAAGAGGAGAACATAAGTAGAATAAGTACTGTAGAGCCCATTAAATTAAAGATAAATGATAGTTAAAGTGGATGTGGCTAAAATCTCAAAACCTGGAATTTTCATTCACAAAATGGCATGGTTATAGTATTACTAGTTATATATGGAATGTTTCTGTTTTCCACAAATTAATATATTAATTCCTAAACCCAAAGTGATAGTATCAGGAGGTGGAGCCTTTCAGAGGTGATAGGTCATGAGGGTGAAGCCATTAAGAATTGCATTAGTGACCTTGTGAAAGAGACCCCCAAAAATTCCCTTGCTTTTTCCTCAATGTGAAAATACAGTGAAAAGGTAACTGTCTATGAATCAAGGAGCAGGCTCTCACCAGACAGTAAATCTGCCAGTGCCTTGATCTGGTACTTCCAGGCTCTAGAAGTGTGAGAAATAAATTTCTGTTGTTTATAAGCCATCCAATCTATGGTGTCTTGTTACAGCAGCCTGGAGGGACTAGCACACAAGTTTAGGCTTCAAAGTTAGCAATGCAAGTTGAGGTTATTTGGATTATTTACTCTGAGGAAAAAGAAAATCAGTGAATGGACACTGTGCTGTTTCCAATTTGATACCAGCCCCTTAAAGATGCTCCTGTTGAGATAAAGCAGAAAGTCAAGAAGTTTTAAAAACATCTGTAGCTACGGGGAGAAAGCATGTTCCCAGCCTGGGGCAAATAAATCAGTGAAACCAGTGAATCCAAAATCAGTCAAGGGAAAAAACTAAAGTGGGAGAAACCCGTTTATTGCTCACAAGAAGCCTGGTTCTGTTTGTACCTCTCCTGCAGCTACTCCTGCCACCCGTTTCTCCAGACCCAGTGTGCTCACCTCTCCCCACTTGTAAACATCTATTGATATGGAAATGGACTAAAGCCAGGCAAGAGATTCTGGAAATATTGCAATTTTACCCACAGGTCGTTCTTCTATACTGGAATCATGTTAACTGACTTTCCTGGTAGTCCCTTCAAGCCATGTTTCATACTGTTAACATGCAGCCTTCACAAGTGGGAAAGGAAGCTACTTTTGATGGATAAGATTCCGTTTTCTTGAAGTGTTTCAAAGAAAAGTGAGAAAACAATGTTGAAAAAGGAAGAAAGTCATCCAGTAATACATACAGGAGTTTTAGGAATCCCATTGACAAAAAGTTTTTGCCCTTTTCCCCTTCTTCCAAAAGCTTCAGTTAACATTACTCTAGGGGAAATGGAAATTCCTATGGCCAGGATCCTCACCTGATTCTGAAATACTTGCCCACTGTGCACGTGTAATGCTTGCAGGCTCATGTTTACACACCTGTCAGCAGTGAGCTATTATTGACTCTATATAAAGAGCTCTGCCCAATGCAGTCTGCCCAATGCTCTGGGGCTGTGAGGGGGTAGAGAAGCCCGGAGGCAGAGACCATCTTGCTGTATGCAGACTTCCCTGGAGGAGGATGGGATTCTAACACTTGACCTGCCACCATGTGAATAAAGCTGGATATAAACCCTTTTACCCCAAAAACATTCCGTTGTCATTTTTCTGTCTCACCAAATCCATAGTGAACTTGTTGTCCAGGGCTGAAACCCTCAGGTGAGACAATTACCATGTAATAATTTTCTGTTTTGGTCCATATATGACTTTCTCCCTGAGAACAGCAAGTGGGGAAACATACAGTATGAGACTTTTTGTGATATCATTAAAGGTTTACACTTCTTATTGTTGTTCAGTCAAAATTTGATACCCAGACTGCCTACATCAGCACCACCTTCCATGCTTTCTAGAAGTGTAGTCTTCAGGCAACACTCATACTAGTTAAAACAGGCCCTAAAATATCCCTTAAAATACTCTTAAGTTCTAATGCACAACAAACACTAAGACCACTGCTATCATGTCTGCTCTACAAGTTTATTTGGAAACATAACCCCAAATGAAGGTAAAATACAGATAAATGGGTCTAGCATAGGGTATAAAATGGAACACAGTAAGACTTACTTTGGTCAATGAAATGTGCATGGAAAGGGAACATATCATTCCCACTGGAGTATTTCAAAGCCTGAGAAGAATTTATCACATTTTCTTTCTTCTGCCAAGGTGATCTTGGAAGCGAATGTTAAGATGAAACTATTATCAGCTGGGATCCTAGAATAACTATAATGAGCTAAACATGCTGCCAGCATGATAGACTCATAGTGTGAGTGAAAAATAAACTTCTGCAGTGCTAACCCATAAAAATTTAAGATTGTTTGTTACTGCAGAATACCCTGAGAAAGAATAGCCACTTGCTCATTTCTTAACGCTATTGCATTAATAATAAGATGGAGATATGTTTTTAACTGCCAAACAACCCATCTTGTCTTCCAGCCCATTCCAAGTTTTTTATTTTAAGGGGGTTGCTAGTGCTTTTCATCCCTTATCCTTTGAGAATTTTTTTTTCTACTCAGTCTTCTCTTTCTCTGTTTTATTAGTTTGTTTTTATTCTCATCTTGTCTTATCTGGCTTATATATTAAAAAGTTTCCTTAAATTACCTGGCAGGCATATGGCAAATACCTCTGCAATGCTATTAGACTCTTTTGCTTTTTTTTTTATCACACTGAATATTTAAAATTGGCTTTTGGAATGGGGCAGGTGTTATCTGAATTTCATTTGCTCTTTTAATCACAGTCTGGAGTGGGGATCTTTGAAAATGTTTGTCTTCTATGTCTTACATGTTCAATTATCATTCTTTGATGTTGAATATATTTATCATAAGTCTTATTTGTTCATTTTTTTAATGATCACAGATGTGTTCTGTCTCATGAATATCAACAGATGGTTCTTGCTACCTCATATTTTTCTTTTTTTATTAAAGTATCATTAATATACAATCTTACATTGGTTTTAAATATACATCACAGAAGTTCAACAACACCTGTGATCAACTTATATTGTGATTGCAAATTACTGTGCCCTTTTATCCCCCTCCCCTTCCCTGCCACACTCAGTAGGCCCAATCCCTCCCTCTTGGTAACCACTAGTCATGTCTCAGTATCTATGAATCTACTGTGTTTTGTTCCTTATGTTTTTCCTTGTTTTTATACTCCATAAATAAGTGAAATCATATGGTATTTGTCTTTTCTTGGCTTGGCTTATTTCACTGAGCATAATACCCTCTAGATCCATCCATGTTGCAAATGGATTTGTTTTCTTTTTATGGCTGGAAATATTACATTGTGTATAAGCACTACATATTCTTTATCCATTCCTCTATTGATGGAAACTTAGGTTGCTCCACATGTTGGCTATTGAAAATAGTGTGGTGATAAACATAGGGTACATATATCTTTTTGAATCAGGGATCTTGTTTTCTTTGGGTAAATTCCTAGGAGTGGAATTACTGGATCGAATGCTATTTCTATTTTTAGTTTTTTGAGGAACCTCCCTACTACTCTCCATAACAGTTGCACCAATTTGCCTCTGCACCAACAGTGGAGGGGGGCTCCCCTTTCTCTGCATTCTTTCCAGCATTTATCGTTTCTTGTCTTTTCAATAGTGGCCATTCTAACTGGTGTGAGGTGGCATCTCATTGTGGTCTTAATTTGCATTTCCCTGGTGATTAGTGGTGTAGAGGATCTTTTCATCTGCTTGTTGGCCATTTGTATTTCTCTTTTGGAGAAGTGTCTATTAAGGTCCTCTGCCCTGTTTTTAATTGGGTTATCTGCTTTTTGGATGTCGAGGCATATGAGCTCTTTATATACTTTGAATTTTAGCCCCTTATCAGATGAATTGTTTACTAATATATTCTTCCATATTGTAGACTGCCTTTTTGTTCAGCTAAAGGTGTCCTTTATTGTACAGATGCTTTTTAATTTAATGCAATCCCACTTGTTCATTTTTTATTTTGTTTCCCTTGCCCAAGGAGATGTGTCCAGGAAAAAATTGTTCATGCTTATATTCAAGAGACTTTTGCCTATGTTTTCTTCTAAAAGTTTTGTGGTTTCATGGCTTACATTCAAGTCTTTGATCCATTTCAAGTTTACTTTTGTTTGTGAAGTTAGACAATAATCCAGTTTCATTCTCTTACATTTAGTTGTCCAGTTTTCCCAACACCAGATGTTGAAGAGGCTGTCTTTTCCACACTGTATATTTATGGCTCCTTTATCATATATTAATTGACCATATATGCATGGGTTTATATCTGGCTCTCTATTATGTTCCATTGATCTATGGGTCTGTTCTTGTGCCCATACCAAATTGTTTTGATTACTGTGGCTTTGTAGTAGAACTTGAAGTCGGGGAACATAATCTCCCCCGCTTTATTCTTCCTTCTCAGGATTGCTTTGGCTATTCAGGTCTTTTGTGGCTCCATATGAATTTTAGAACTATTTGTTCTAGTTCATTGAAGAAACCTGTTGGTATTTGGAAAGAGATTGCATTGAGTCTATAAATTACTTTGGGAAGGATGGCCATTTTGACTATTATTTCTTCCTATCCGTGAGCATGGAATAGATTTCCATTTATTGTTGTCTTCTTTAATTTCTCTCATGAGTGTCTTGTAGTTTTCAGGGTATAGGTCTTTCACCTCCTTGGTTAGGTTTATTCCTAGGTATTTTATTCTTTTGGATGCAATTGTAAATGGAATTGTTTTCCTGATTTTTATTTCTGCTAGTTCATTATTAGTATATAGGAATGCAACAGATTTCTGTGTATTAATTTTCTTTCCTGCAATGCTGCTGAATTTATTCTAGTAGTTTTTTGGTAGATTTCTTAAGGTTTTCTATGGGTAATATCATGTCATCTGCAAATAGTAACAGTTCGACTTCTCCCTTAGCAATTTGGATGCCTTTTATCTCTTTATCTTGTCTGATTGCTATGGCTAGGACCTCCAGTACTATGTTGAATGAAAGTGGTGAGAGTGGGAATCCTTGTTTAGTTCCCAATATTAGAAGAAAACCTTTCAGCTTTATGCTATTAAGTGCAATGTTGGCTATGGATTTATCATATATAGCCTTTATTATGTTGTGGTACTTACCCTCTATATCCAGTTTGTTGAGCATTTTATCATGAATGGATGTTGAATTTTGTCAAATGCTTTTTCAGCATCTATTGAAATGGTCGTATGATTTTTATCCTTCTTTTTGTTGATGTTGTGGATGATATTGATTTATGAATATTGTACCATTCTTGTATCCCTGGAATAAATCGAACTTGATCATGATAGATGATCTTTTTAATGTATTTTTAATTCAGTTTGCTAATATTTTGTTGAGTATTTTTGCATCTGTGTTCATCAGGGATATTGGTCTGTAATTTTCATTTTTTTACAGTGTCTTTGTCTGGTTTTGATATTAGAGTGATGCTGGCCTGATAGAATAAGTTTGGAAGTATTCCTTCCTCTTCTACTTTTTGGAATAATTTAAGAAGAATGAGTATTAGCTCTTCTTTAAATGTTTGATAAAATCAGCCCTGAAGCCATCTGGCCTAGCAGTTTTGTCTTAGGTAGTTTTTGATTACCAATTCAATTTCTTCACTGGTAATTGGTCTGTTCAGATTTTCTGTTTCTTTCTGGATCAGTCTTAAAAGGTTGTATTTTTCTAGGAAGTTGTCCATTTCTCCTGGGTTGTCCAGTTTATTGGCATACAATTTTTTCATAGAATTCTCTAATAATTCTTTGTATTTTTTTGGTGTCTGTTGTGATTATTACTTCTTCACTTCTGATTCTGTTTATGTGTGTACATTCTCTTTTTTTCTTGCTAAGTATGGCTGGGGATTTATCTATTTTGTTTATCTTCTCAAAGAACCAACTCTTGGTTTCATTGATTTTTTTATATTGTTTTATTCTTCTCAGTTTCATTTATTTCTGCTCTGATCTTTATTATGTCCCTCCTACTAACTTTGGGTTTCACACGTTCTTCTTTTTTCTTGTTTCTTTATTTGTGATTTTAGACTGTTTGGGATTGTTCTCATTTTTTGAGGTAAACCTGTACTGCTGTGTACTTTCCTCTTAGAACTGCCTTTGTCATGTCCCACAGATTTGGGGATGTTATGTTTTTGTTTTCATTTGTCTCCATGTATTGCTTGATTTCTGTTTTAATGTGTTCATTGATACATTGATATTTAGAAGCATGTTGTTTAGTCTCCATATGTTTGTAGGCTTTTTGGTTTTCTTTGTGTAACTTATTTCTAGTTTCATAACGTGGTGGTCTGAGAAGCTGCTTGATACAATTTCAGTCTTCATGAATTTATTGAGGCTCTTTTTGTGGCCTAGGATGTGATCTATTCTGTAGAACATTCCATGTATACTTGTGAAAAATGTGTATCCCACTGCTTTGGGGTGGAGTGTTTTGTAGATATTTGTCAAGTCTATTTGATCTAGTGTATTGTTCTGTGCCTCTGTTTCCTTATTTATTTTCTGTTTGGTTGATCTGTCTATTAATATGAGTGGTATGTTAAAGTCTCCTAAAATGAATGTGTTACAATCTATTTCCCCCTTTAATTCTGTTAGTATTTGTTTTACATATCTAAGTGTTCATATGTTGGGTGCACAGATATTTATAACAGTTATATTCTCTTGTTAGACTGATTCTTTCGTCATTATGTAATGTTCTTCTTTGTCTCTTGTTACTTTCCTTGTTTTGAAATCAATTTTGTCTGATATAAGTACTGCTAATCCTGTTTTTTTCTCCCTATTATTTGTATGGGATATCTTTTTCCATCCCTTCACTTTTAGTCTGTGCATGTCTTTGGGTCTGAAATGAATCTCTTGTAGGCAGCATATAGTTGGGTCTTGTTTCATTATCCATTCTGCCATTCTATGTCTTTTGATTGGTCCATTCAGTTCATTTACATTTAAGGTGATTATTGATAGATACGAATTTATTTCCATTTTATTAATTTTTTGGCTGTTTTTATATCTCCTCTCTGTTCCTTTCTTCCTCTCTTACACTCTCTCTTGTTATTGATGGTTTTCTTTAGTGTTATAATTGGATTTCTATTTTTTTAATTAATTTATGATTTGTGTGTTTGTATTTATTGTAAGCTTTAGTTTTGTGGTTAGGGTCAAAGATAACCTTCTTACTATGTAATAGTTTATTTTAAATTGCTCATTACTCTATTTCAAACACAATCTAGAGGTACATTTTTTCCCTTCTTCTTTCTCCTCCACATTTTTTTGTGTTAGATATCATAAGCTGCACTTTTTATGTATCCATTTACTGATTTTGTGAGTAGTTGATTTTGCCTTTTATTTTAATTTTGTAATTTCTTGGTAATTAGTTGGTCTACTACCTTTACAATGGGTTTATTTTCACTTGTGGAAGCTACTTAGCTTTAAGGTCATTTCCACGTACAGCAGTCCTTTAACATATCCTGTAAGGCTGGCTTAGTGGTGGTAAATTTCTTCAACTTTTGTTTATCTTGAAATTGTTTAATACCTGCTTCATATTTAAATGATAATCTTGCTGGATAGAGGATTCTTGGTTGGAGGTCTTTCTGTTTCAGTACATTAAATATACCATGCCATTCCCTTTTGGCCTGTAGAGTTTCTATTGAGAAGTCTGCTGATTTTCTTTATAAGGAAATCCTGGTGGGATTTCCTTTATAAGTAATCTTTTTTCTTTCTCTGGTTGCTTTCAAAACTCTCTCCTTATACTTAATCTTTGCCATTTATTACATGTCTTGGTGTTGTCTTCCTGGGGTTCCTTTCGTTAGGGAATCTCTGAACTTACATGACCTGAGTGTCTTATTTCCTTTTCCAGATTTGGAAAGTTTCAACAATTATTTCATTAAAGGGACTTTCCATCCCTTTATCTTTCTCTTCTCCTCCTGGTACCACTATTATGCAAATATTGTTCCATTTGGATTTGCTACATAGATCTCTTATCATTCTTTCATACCTGGAGATTCCTTTTTTTCCTGTTCCTCAACTTCTTTGTTTTCCTATCCTCTAATTTTCATTTCATTTACCATGTCTTCTACATGCTCTATTCTACTCTTAAATCCCACCATTGTATGTTTCATTTCAGATACTGTATTCTTCAGCTCTGAGTGGCTCTTTTTCTTGTCTTCTATCACTTTTTTGAGTCCTCACTGAGATCTTGAATACTTTTCTGTAAATCTGTGAGCATGTTTATGACTTTTATTTTGATATCTTTATCAAGAAGATTGGTGATCTCTGTTTCATTTAGCCCTTTCTGATGTCTTGTCCTGTCGTTTTGTTTGGATCATATTCCGCTGCCTACTCATTTTGTCAGGGTTTCTGTGTTTCTTCCTCTGTATTAGATGGCTCGGCTAGTCTTTCTGACCCTTTTATGTGTAGTCTTCTCTTTTTCCTTATGCATAGGTGGTCTGTTCTGCAGTCTTTAGGTTGTTTTCATGTTTAGTCATTTTGCTGTATTTTCTTTTATGTGTTTTTGGGAGGAGATTTCCACTTTGTCTCCCTGTTTTGCCAACTTTTTCTGGAAGTCTCACTCCCTCATATCTTCTAGCTGTTTAATATTAATTCCTATATTTAAATCCTAAGCTGTCAGACAGGTTCATGCACACAAATTATATTCTAAATTTGATTATTTACTAATATGAATCTTTAGCTATGCAAGTCTGTTTTAGGGTACTTTGATCCCAGTGCTTGGTCTTACATGAAACATGTAGCACTTATGGTATTTGTAATTTTCTCTTTCCTGAGAATAAGCAAAATAACCTTCAGAGTATACTGAACTTAATATTTTTTTGTGATATATGCACACACTCAGTTATAAAGAACCACTGTTTTCCATTTCTGTCTCCTACCGTATCATGTCATTGATAGTAATAGTCAATGATTAATGTATAGTAGGAAAAAGTAACTGTGGATAACTATGGGGGTAAAATGATTCTATATATTTTAGAAAAAACTCAGGACTAAAAGCATAGAGGTGGAGTGGTAGTTAGGCATAGACCCCCTCTCCCAGTCTCAGAGGATACACAATTCAAAATAAGGTCTATTGTATGTGAAATCTGATTATAATCACCCTCACCTTAAAGATGAAGGAAAACACTCATCACACATATATGCAAAATTTCCTAAAGAATACTATTAATATAATTTTGATTAATAGTTCTAAGAAAATAATCTGACCTATAGGACAAATATTAGTATGTTCTTGTTTAACATATGAAAGAGATTATTTAATGTATTTATCAGATGATATGGAAATAACTAAGCTCTGGCAAGGAGATAAAAATGTTGGAGAAAATGCATATTTCCTGCATTCATGGTCTTTTGTGGTCCAATTCAATTACAATAACTGCCCATCTAAGAAGAAAACTGAAAACAGAGATTAAGCAACAATTATTGATCAACTGGTCATGTCCATCTTATCTGTCTGTAACCAAACCCATGCACAGGGAAAATCTCAGATTGTAAATATATTGTAGTATAAGGTAGGTGGCCATCTGATGATTCAAGCACTTGCTCTTTTGACTTTAAATTTCATGACACCTGGTGAATAGATCTCTTTTTAAAGAAAAATCATTTTTTTAAAGCACCTTGTTATGAGTGCTCAGTTCAGTAAGACCAATAGGTTAGGGTGAATACGCAAGAAAATATATTGAGAAACAATTGTTTAAATTAGAGGATACCTGAATTCTATGGAAAGTCAAAGGAGTGAATAAATAATCTATTGTCTTTCCCACTCTGGTCCCAGTGTCTTTACCAGAGAACTTGCCATAATCTAAGAAAGGTGAAAATTCCTCAGTATTTCTCATCACTTTCCAAATTCCCTACAGCTACTTGCATTTTACACCCCTTTTTGAGTGTTTGTTAGTATTTCACTGGGAAGCTGAAGAGAGTTAATCAAGTAATAGTATCTTTCTGAGATCATAACTACTCACCATATTATTTTTGGAAGAATTAACTGTTAAGCTGGTATTATCTATAGAAATATATATATATAAATCCAAATATCTATAGAAACAAAATCACCTAAAATTACATGAGACATCATTCACTTTAATAAAAGGCACAGTGTCTTTAAGAAGCATGTATTGTCAGAGTTCTCCAGAGAAACAGAACCTATAGTGTAGGGGCCATTGTGCAGGAGAATTCTCTCTTACTGAAGGAAGGGCCAGCTCACTATTCCAATCAGGCCTTTGGCTGATTGGAGTGAGGCCCATTCAGTATCAGGGAGAGCAATCTGCTTTACCCAGTCTACCTTTTAAAATGTTAATCACATCCAAAAGCACTGTCACATAAATAGCCAAAATAATGTTGACCAAATATATGGACACCCTGTAGTCTGTCAAGTTGATGTCTTAAATTAACTATCACCAAGTTTAATCACTTTTATCACTATCTTCTCATTTTTTTATTTGGTAAATATATTTCAGATTCTGTGTATCCATAAGTAAAGTTATATTCAAATAATACTTATTTTTCACTAACTCAAAGTGAGAATGCAAGATCAGTGTACTAGTTTCATGATGCACATTGAGTTTGCTGCAAGAAATAAAGAATTGACATCTTAACACCATCAATATATTATAGCATTTTAATATATTCAACAGAGACTGCCATTCACTATATGACATGAATAATAAAAAACACTTAAGGAAAAGAAGAAAAATCATACGTAAAATCTTTTGAAGAACTCATGAATAGATGTGTACATACACTGCATTCTATAATCTACATCAGGGCAGTGTTGTGTGATATGATAAAGGGAAAAAACTGATATAATCTAGTTACATTTTATTTTGAAGTTTGTACAGTAACAGTAGCCTTCAAGTGTTTTTCAGTATACCTTATCAAAGGATGTCAGACTGAAGATCATTAGATCTACTTTCTAGTTCAGACACCTTTACTGAGAATATGGTCAAATCAATTTGATTTTAGGATATTCATTTGTAAAACTGTTAGAAGAAAGACATGATCTCTAATAAAACGTTCGTTTTAAGATTCTATGTTCTACACAATAGGTAACAAACCAGTAGCCTACAGTTTTAAAAGAGGAATAAAAGGAAGCCATCATTTACAAAGCAGAATATTTTACATAGATATTAAGTGGCTATATTTCTCTAAAAAATAAGCTCTGGCAACTCCCTAAATTTGCACATGGCATCAGTTTATACCAAGAGTGTTATCTTTCCTTTTCCTTTTTTTTTGTCATTCACAATTTAACAAATATGCATTGAGTATCAGGCACTCAGCATCTTATATTGTTTAGTGATTTGTCTTTTCCACAATGTAACCAACTGAGATTGCAGCTTATATTTTAAAAAGGACAAAAAGATTAACTGACTTTTTGCTTTGATTGCCTAACTAAATTGATGAATTATTCCATGAAGTCATATGACTATTATATTAAAAGATATATTAAGTCTTGGGATATTACCAAGTAGTAAACTCTTGTTCTGTTTTTAAAATGATGTGGGTACTTATGTTTCTTCTTTCCATTGCTATGCAGATTGGCCCCAAATGACTCAATTTTATATGAAAGAAATGAATAAAATAGTCTCAATTTGCTCATAATGAAAATGAGTACTGATACTACTTTTTACAGAATAAGTAATATACCATTATCTTTTGTGTTAATGACACCAGAATAAAGAGGAATAGGTTAGCTATTTTACACTAAGGAATTTTACCATAATATATCAACACAAGGAAAGGTATTGACAAATGAGCCTAAGTACTTGATGTATCTCTACCTAAATGACTTACATCAGTTAGCATCAGTAGTTTATAAAACAATGGAACTATATCACTAATATATTGCTAAACATATTCATATATAAAACTATGGAAATATATATAATCACTGAAGCAACAATTATCTTGCTACTATATCTCTTACCAAGAGGTCTACATTTAGGTCTTTAATCCATTTCAAATTGATTTTTTTATGTGGTGCAAGATAAGGGCTCAGTGTCATTCCTTTGGATGTGGATATCCAGCTTTATTAACATCATTTGTTGAAGAGACTATCCTTTCCCCATTCTGTATTCTTGGAACATTTGTCAAAATTCAGATGACTGTATGTGGATGGATTTGGGGAATCTCTATTATTTTCCATTGTTCTTTGTGTCTGTTCTTATGCCAGTACTACATTGTTTTGATTACTGTAACTTTGCATTATATTTTGAAATCAAAGAGTGTTGTGCCTCCAGCACTGAATCTAGATTGCTTTGGACAGTATGGACATTTTAATAATGGTAAGTCTTCCAGTCCATGAACATGGATATCTTTTCATTTTTTGTGTGTGCTTTGCTTAATTTCTTTTATCAATGTTTTATAGTTTTCAGTATACAAGTCTTTTGCCTCTTTATTCCTCATCTGTTTTTTAGTTGCCCATATGTAATGAAATATAAAACCAATAGTGAAAACCATTTAAACTCTGTATTTTCCTTGAGAATCCTTAGAGAAAAAATACAGCATTCAAAACATTTCTAAAGTATTTTAAAACATCCAGTGTTTAGTTTATTGTTGAACTACATCAGTCTTTTGGAATGATCAATGCATAACGTAATCTGCCATAATGGACTACATTATGAATACTATATATGTATTTATACAATGAAGTCATAATTGGCTCTGTATGGAAGGTAAATGAGAATGGTTCTTGAGAAAACAAACAGAAGAACCTTTAAGTTCATGTCTCCCTCATCCCGTTTTTAAGAAGCACTGTCATTGACTGCAATAGCAGCAAGAATTACACGTCACAGCAATCATTCTCTCTCCTTTCCTTTTCCTCAATCTAACTTTTTAAATCTAACTAACGTACCAACATGATAGAATTCTGCTTTAAATTTGTCTTTAATCTCTCCACTAAAATATGACAGGTTGAGCATATTATTTGAAATAGATGATTGTGTATATAAGCTTCCTTTTCTCCTGTTCCAACTTCATCTTAAGTCTCAGTTTGTATTCATTGATATCCATGTCATTTATTTTTGCACTGATAATAGGGAAATTCTGAGTTATAAAGATAGGTATGAGGGAAAATAGGCAGAATATAGCAAAAAAAAAGAACAGGTGCATATAATATAATATCTATCAGTGTTTGTTCTTACAACTTAGTTCACTTTCTAAATTAGCAGATAGGGTTAAGAATTTTCTAAAGTAGATGAAAGTTTTTGAGATATGCATCTCTGATGCAAGTATTACTAATATACCATTTTTGTGATAAAATGACAATCCTCCTCACTCACCAAATCAACGTGATGATTACTGTTCTACATGATGAGAGTATCCAGGTGTAAGGTGTTTTTGTTTGTAGGTGAACATCAGCGGCTTTATTCTGTGGAAGGTGAGTGTAATATTCATCAGCAGTTTGGCAGACAGAAGGCATGTACAGAGAAAGAGCAATGATCTGGCATGGCAACTTCTGCTAGTAGACTGTTTTCTAAGCACAGGTAAGGCAGCCCGTTGGGACCTCCCATGAATGATGGAAGAAGAGTGGACATTGAAGGAGCTAGTTTCTGTCAAGATGGTAGGAATTCTGTTAACTGTAATTCAATTAAAAATAGCAATGCAACTTCCATCAACAGTGTGACAGTAATCCAGGATTCCAGTTTCCCTACATCATCACTTGTTATCTTCTATTTGTTTGTTTTGGATAAAAACCATCCTAACAGATGCGAGATAGCTCATCTTGGTTTTGATTTGCATTTCTCTGATGATTAGTGAAGTTTAGCACCTTTTCCTATACTTGTTGGCCATAGTATATCTTCTTTGAAGAAATGGCTGTTCAAGTCCTTTACCCATTTTGTATTTATTTATTTTTACTCATTTATTTTTTGCTATTGAGTTGTAAGAGTTCCTTAAATATTTTGGAAATTAAGCCCATATCAGATAGATGGTTTACATATATTTTCTCCAATTCTATAAGTTGCCTTTTCAATGGGTATAAAGTAACAATTATATAAGATGAGTACATTCTAAAGATCTGCTATACAGCATAGTGTCTGTAGTTAACAATATGGTATTGTGTATGTAAAAGTTTGTTAAGAGGGTAGATCTCATGGTAAATGTTCTTGCCACCTCATACCTCCCCCAAAAAATACTAAAGGGATACAAGGAAACTTTTTGAGAAGAGAGAGAGATGATTATTACCTTGATTCTTGATTATGGTGCTGGTTTGAGTATATACTTATGTCCAGTGCATCAAATTAGATACTTTAAATATTTGCAGTTTTTGTATATTAATTATGTCTCATAAAGCTGTTAAAAAAAACCTTTATTTTATAATCACTAAAGTCTGTTGAGCTCTGTGACATCTGGGCTGCAGAGTTACAACTCATGTGTGAGTAGCTCATTGCTTTATGTGGAAACACACCTTAAGACATGTTCCTCTTTTTCTCTTCTTTGAACAGCACACATTAACCAAGCTTAGATAAATAGGCTTTGTTGACAGGAAGTTACTGTTTTTAATAGACTCTGAAAACACTGAAAAACTATGGATTTATTTTTAATATAATTCTAATTGTAGTACTACATAGAAATAAAAAGGATAACAAAAGAATAAGTTTTCTTCTCAGACCTTTGAAAGGGAAAAGGAGGGAAGTGAAGAAAGTATCAATTTGAATAATATCTTAATTATACATTTTATCATTAAAGAACAATATGCTTGCAAAGTACAGACAAATTAAACTCTATAAAACAGAACCAGTGTGTTTACGTAGTATTCAGAAACCCAAGAAAATTTGTATAAAGCTTAGTTATTATTGAAAGCCTAATTGCTGCTATCAAATATTCCAAAATGATGTCATATTGAGGCCATATAGGAGAAATATGGCTTGTGAAAGCTAAATATATAATAATATGTACCATGATATATTTTTATTTAAAATGTGTTTTGCTACATTTATTGCAAGAGAATACATTATTTTTAAAGACTGATTAATATGTCATCATGAGACATAATTAAAAGTCTTACTCATTCAAGTACACTGTTTCTTAGATTGTTCCATTTCACATCCTCTTTAATGATGATACAGAATTTTGGTGAGATGTTTTATACATTTAAATGGAATTTTTTTGGACCATCTGATGCCATTTTGCTTTTAGAGAACATGAAAAATATAAAGGCTAAACAGGGATCCAAGATTCAGACAAGCTGTAGACTATTTTGACAAGACTTTAGGAATGCAGGGAGATAATAGGTCTCCTTATCATAAAATAGAAAATCTTATAATAAAAATCATATTATGTACACAACTGAATGAATTGAAATTGGTAATAAATATTAACAATTAGCAGATTGTAATAACTAACTCAAATGTATTAAGGCATAACATTTTGCTTAATTTCCTCCTTCAGATTTCATTTTCAATTGTCATATGTATGTTTCAATGTGAGTGTGTGTATATGGGCACTTAAAGTGTTGTAAGTTAGAATTTATATCATATTTGCCCTTTACAAAATTATACAAATGGTCCAGATTCCCAGACCATCACTGTGGAAATTACATTCAAGAGGTATAAGATAGTACACATATTTATATTTTTAGTGTATAAGGTCAATGTAAATCTTAAGTGGAACAATTTTGAGAAAAATAAGCATGTAATTTTAAAAAAGAGAAAGGATATGTGCTCATTACATGAATTTTTACAGTTACAGAATAACCTAAACAGTCATACCTTTTTTTCCCTTGTGCACTAATGAGGTAAACAGATTTTTTCTTTGTTCATACTAATGTTTCTTATTTTAATTTATCAACAAAGAACAAATTAACTGCAATTTTTTATTATAACATATGGATGTGATTTAATATAGCAACTTTATGAAAAATAATTTGGTGTCACACAAAAACACATCTATAACATTTAACAAATAAGAAAACAAAACAAATATGCTAATGTAAAATTTCATTTATTTCATAGCACCTGCTATCATGTTGAGAAAAAAATGAACACCTGAAAAATCCTAAATGCATGAACATTGTATTTAAAAAAATGATTCAAAAATACAGAATTATTTAGATATTAATTTATATAATAAATCATTTTGAGATCCTCAAATATGGTGACACAATGTACATAGTTTCTATTTCATGAAACTTAAATGACACTGATAGGGAAACATAATACAAAAATTACTTAAATATGAAGAAACATTCAAATTGTGCTAAAAATATAAAGGAAAGTAAACTGAATGGGAGATTATGATGAAACCAAGTAAAATGAGTGTGGTCCTTCAAAATAAGTCTGAAGTAAGAATTATTCAACACAAGAAATCTGTGGCATAAATAGCTTGTTGATATATAAAAGCATACCACATACACTTGTGTATGTATCTACCAAGGAATTGATGTACTGCATTATGATCATAGGGAATATTTCTTGTATTTTCTCATACAAATTGTGCATCTCTTACCATAAACCCATAGATGTGAAATTTATATTATAGTCTCCTTTAGAATATTGGATATCTTAATTAATGCTTCAGGAATGGCAAGGGTAATTTGTGTTACAAAATTTACTCACTTAAATCATGGCAGTATCAAGGCAGGTAATATTTAGTTTTTATAAATGTTGCATGGGCCACTTGGTGAGGTAAAGTAGTACTGAAATTAATTATTCTCTTCAAGTAGAAGGTTAGACATAAAAGAATAATTTTTAAATGTTATTTCAGTGGTTACTAGTGAATAAAATACATAAGACATGTTAAACTACGTAAAATGTACAGGTAATTATTTATAATTTAATCAGAAATTCAGATGAAAATATCGTTAGGCACCAAATAACAACTTCAACATTTCTATTATACACAAATATAAAACTATACTGCAGATCTTCATTACAATTTTTAGAGAGCCTCTTTAGGAAAGTAAGAGGAAAGTCCCTAAAACCAAATCTTCAAAATTTCTGAAGTTTGTTTTTATGTTTCCCCTTCAGCTCTAGTTCTAACTTCTAAAATTATTAGTCTTTGCATTTCATTTATGTTGAATATAACACATGGTAAGAGATAAAAGCTGACTACAACATCATTGTTATCAAGACTTGTTTTAATCAAGATCATTAGATAAACTTACCTCATTCTAATAAAATGTTGTAAAGAGACTAAACTTTAGTTGTGTTTTAAAGAGAAAGAGAATTATTTCTTTACTGGAACATCCATTAGTTATTGTACTGATTTCCACTGAAGTAGAACTTAATTCCCTCTTCTCAAAAATGTTCAGTGTACATAAGTGGTTTTATGAGCCAAGATTTGTATACACATAATTTTTTAACTTAAATGAAGAATGCACATTGAAAAAGTTATTTATCCCTCAAAAAGGGGAAATCGCCTAAGTTAATGAATTCAACAGTGTCTCAGGTGTGAATTTCACAGGTTTCATGGAAAGTGCTTAAAAGCACCCGAAACAAAAACAATTCAGTATTTTAATCATGCTTATTTCTTTAATCAAATGAGAGAGAATCACAAAAGAGAAGACTACCACTTTGCGATATAAATAAAAAATGTACTATAAAAATGTCTTATGGATGTATCTTCAATTTCATTGATTAGAATATCAAGCATTTTTTACTGATTTCTATTTCCTTATGAATTTGAAGTGAGGCCATTTATACCACATCTCTTATCTTTAGATCCAGAGAAAAAATTCCAGTCTCCAAGGATTTTTTTTTTTTAGGCATTTCCCTTTTGACTTAAAACTATGAAAAAAGATTTTATTATACAAATCAGAATGCACTCATCAATATTAGTATATTTTAACATGGTGTCAAAGAATGAGGTTGGTTTCGAAATGAATAGAATTGGGGAAAAAGATACAGCTCAGGAAGTAGAACGATCCGTGGTATGGGATTTTAGAACTGCAAACTATTTTCAGGAAATTGGTAAAATGCCAAAGAAGAATGAACATAAGAGGACCATGCAGATAAACTTTATATAATGCAATAAGGTATAAGACCTATCAGAAGGTCTGTAAAGATTGTGTATATAGAGTTTCTTTAAAATTTTAATGTATTTTAACCTTCTGTAAAAATACTACCAATGTCTAAACCTATGCATACAGACACATGTGCATGAATACCCGCACACATGCACACAGCTGACACTTGATTATAGAGTTCTTGTAATAGTAGGATTTATTGCGGCTTAGAAAAATACCTTGATATGCCATAAGGTTTAAATATAGAAGGGCATAAGTTTTACAGAATCTACAATACTCTCTGTTGAAAATTATCTAGCTGAGCATCCATTACCCCTCAGTTTCCAATTCTCAAATAATGACAACTTCTTGAAAAAATTCACACCTTGTTTTTCATTCTGTAAAGTTAATAACATTTAAAAACCATATAGATTAACAAGTAATCAAAACAGACAAGCACTTTTGATGTGAAATGGCTAATAGTAGTTTATATTTAATCCTCCCCACCCATACATTAAATTAACTGCACTGGGGAATTGGTAATGAAGATCATGGGAAATCAGGTAGATAAATAGTACTGTGAAATAATGAAGATATTTTTTTCTATCCTAAGACATGGATGTTTATGGCTAATATGATTCTGTTTAATATAATTACATGCTATGAAATAGAATAGTCTATATTCTACTGCTTATAGAATAGGCAGGTCTTTGGTAGTCTAAAATTGCTTATCACAGCATAGTAATACTGGAGTTTCTAATCCACTTGAAGTAAAAGGATGAAAAATGGAGCAGAAGTGCTAAAAATAAAACATACCTGTATCTCAAGTTAGCTTAGAGTAGATTTTAATCCTAGGAATCAAGAAGGAATGTTAAAAATACTAAGAATGGAATTATATTTTTTAAATTCCCTTCTCTTCTAAACTTGAATTCAAATAACTATAAAACTAATAAAACAGTCAGTCTTGCTGGTGGTGTTATGATGTCTGGAATATTTATAAGTAAACACCAGGGAAACATACAATGCAGAGCAAAATTGATGTCTTCATTTAATTAGCATTACAAGTTTTATAGATGGTTGGCTAAGTCATTCAATCATTTTTCACTATAAATTAATCTGATCAGATGTTCCTACATTACTGAAATTAATTGGACATTTTAAGACAGACATTTAATTTTGTTGTGAACCTCACCTAAATACTGAATCATGTCTTTTTTCTGAAGTGAATTACAGAAAAAATATTTATTGGAGAAGAGTCACCTTTCAATTCTCTTTCAAGAACTCTGAATAAAGAATTTTTCCCCCTGAATAAAGAACTATTTTTTTTCCCAAAGAAGAAATAATGCCACTAGGATAAAGGTATTGTAAATTAACTACACTGGATTATTAATGAATCAAACTGAAAAACTGAAACAGAAAATGACAGATTACTCTGACAGTAAATTTGTTTCAAGCCATAAACTATAAAAATTGTCTAGTGTCAGGTCATGATGTATCAAATTTAAACTTTTCTTAGTGTAGACTATCCTACTTCTGCAGCATGTAATTATATTAAGCAAAATCATATTAGCCATAAATATCCATGTCTTAGGCTAGACAAAATTTTATTTTTTAGGAAAATAATAGAAAATCATTGAGCACTAACACATGATGGCCATATACCTACTTTTGTGAAATATTGAGATTCTACCCAAATAAGATGTCTCCTAGTAAAATAAAATATAATAATTTGTTTTTATATAAATTTGACATACCAAGTCTATATGACTTAGTAGAAGGTTTAAATTTTACAATATGTTTAATGGTCTATAGGATATATTTAATAATCTATAATTAGATTATATTTAAATGAATTTTAAACATATATTGCTGAGTTAAAGCCAGTCTAAAAATGCTGCATAATGTATGGTTTCAACTATATGACATGTTGGAAAAGGTAAAACTATAGAGACATAAAAAGGTCTCAGTGGTTGCCACAGTCTGCAGGGGATGAAAGTTAATATGTACACTAATTTTCACCAGGTGAAAGTAAAGTTCAGATTGATAAAATGACTTCTCATAACTATACTGCTAGTTAATGACAGAAGTAGGTCCTTCACTCTTCATATTAGAAATTAAAGTATTTTTTCCTTATTACAATATGTTGCCTCCCTCCTTAAGATGTCCTAGGTAGAAGAAAAAGTGATATAAAAATAAAGAAAAATATAATCACTAAGTTTCTTGTTTAATTATAAATTGTCATTCTTGATATTATGAGTATGAGAGAACATAGACCCACTTATTGCTAAAAAAGAAGAAACAAAAAACAACCAAACAAATAAAATCTTTGGAGGCTTGTGTGTAATTCTAAGCCTCCATTCCCACCCCCCAGAAGAGAAAGTTTATTTATGTCACACAACTTCTTTGTATATTCTAGCAGGTAACTCAAAACATAGAAATGTCTTGAAAAACAATACTGACTTCCTCCTAGAGTTATGAAAAAGTCTTGAGTTGATGGGATACCACTGAAATCACATTCGTATTGATATCTGTTTCTTACAGATCCCCAACAATTGTTGCTTATAAATCACCTGCTAAAATGGGTCTGTATCATTCTACTTTGAATCACATTTATACAGTCATTTCTCAATGGGTAGAGAACAGCTAGTAGTTGCTTTACATATCATCCCTGAAAAAGTTAAGCCAGGTCTTGGTAAGAATAGCTGACAGTAAAGAATATAAAGGAAGGGGGGCACAGAGATCCAGCTGAAAAACGTTGTCCTGATAATAAAAATGAGCCCATGTTTCAGCAGTCTTTATTTTTCCTCCCTCCCATGTGGGTGACAATTTCTAAGTCATACAACATAAGAGAGAAAGCCAAAATCACAATTGAAAGCATTGTTGTATCCAATTAAGGCACACTAGGTGATGTCAATGATTTCATTTCTTTTGTAAGACTGACAGTGAAGGCATGTATCCTTACTAAAGGAAGAGATGGTGGAATATATTTTATCCCATTAGACCATTTTGAAGTAAAGACACAATGGGGCAACTTAGAAGACTGAACCCTGCTGCTGACTTCATCTTTATTTCATTGAACTGCCAACAAAATAAACAATGGAAAGAATAGCAAAACAGACTTATTGTGAAAAATATAAAGTATGTTGAAACCATGCATCCTTCTCATATTAGAACTCATAAGTGGTGAAAGTGAAGATGTATGTTTAGTTGCAACTTAACTCTTTTATATTAAAAGCCTATAGAATTGGCTCTGTTATGAGAGTTTAGATGTCTTCAGTATTTTTCGATTCAACAAACAGCCATCCTATATTACTCTATCTGTATATACCAGTTCTTTGTTTTCCTCATCAACTCAAAGGCACACAACATAATGCACTGAGTGATATTCATTTGAAATAGTGGCTTTCTCCCATTTTCAAGGTCCCTCCAAATATTTTGAGATGTCCCCAGGGTGTGCTTCATATCAGTCCCAAACAGATTACCAGCTACCGTATGTCTACTAGGTAGCACTTCTATGTTTCCCCTCTCTTTCCAAGTCCTTTATTCTCACGAATGACAATGTCACTGCTGGAATCTTGAAGCCCACAAAAAATGACTTTTTTCCTAACTTATTTTTTTGGTCTAATATTATTTATAGTTAAAGAAATATGGAAACAAGTCCTTATCTTACCAGTGTCTAAAAGAGCTTAAGGAAAATGGCTGTACTTGATTTAATTTTTCTAGGATCTGCTCACTTGCCTATGGAGCTGGGCTAGATATATTTCAGAGGGATAGATAACATTTTATTGAAGACTCATATGTCCTCTGTGAGGTCTAAAGCATTGTTACTGGATCAAATTATATGTGCTTAAGTTTTCCTTTAGTTAAGTTCTTCTATAGGAAGCTTTTCAGTAAATCCCACACACATGTTATGAGGCAAGCCCTGAAATTTCACCAGACAGACACATGCTGGAATGTGCCAATAATATCCCAATTAAGCTTAATCATTAATCCCCAAGATACATATATGTCCTATTCCTTCAGCGAATAAGATGACTGGGGCTATGGGTTTGGGAAGAAAGACCACTGAGGTAAAGTACCATTCTCATAACATAATAGAAAGGATACACACATTAACATAAGTTATTACTGTTCATATTAATCTTGATCACTTGGCTGAAGTAATGTTGTCAAATTTTTCCACTGTAAAGTTTTTCTGTTTCTTTTTCCTGTTTCTATATTGTCCTCCGTGGAGGGATGTCACCATGGGCAGCCTTCACTGAAGTGTGGATTTACCCACCACCTCCTTGATGGGTAAATATCTATGCACATTATTTGTAATTGTTATTTATGGAAAATTTACATATTATCATTCACTTATTTATTCAATCATTTATTTTTATCAGTATTGGCCTATGGATATTTTATACTGTGTGTGTTATAATCTAATAATACTTTATTTATTTTTGCTAATTTTCTTATGACTTTGGACACTGGAAGCTTTCAGTTAACTTCCATGTCCCCTTGACATGAGTCCCGTCAGTTACTTCCTCAATCCCAGCACCAGAAAATGCTCATGGCTCATCTTTTATGTTTCCTATCCCAATCCTAGATTCAACTCTTCCTCAGAGGAGTCCTGTCCTTTCAATAATAGCATTAAAATTTAAATTATCTAAATATTTAAAATAGCCTGGAGGAGGAGGGGAGTATTGAAGATATCTCAGATTCCCTATAAAGTACAGTTAATTAATTCCCTGTGCATTTCTTGACTGAACTTTGATATCTCAGATTTTAAAAAGGATGAAAAAACATGAAACTTTGATGCATTGTAATAGGATATTTTCTCCTCCATGGTCAGAAATAGGTTATGGATCAGCCTTAACCTGTTTGGTTCTAAAATCCAGCCTCAAATGACACTTTTTCAGGTTCTGCTGTAAATTAGAATAAATTATTAATGTCATTATAAAACTTATTAAACTCTCACATCATTTCTTGAAAAAATGTACTTGTTTTTTCATAAACAGCCTGCCTTCTTAAAACTTATAAGAACTCATAATTCACAATAAAGAAGTATAAAATGAAAAAAAATATCTAGGTAACATACTATACCTGCTCCAAAAGGAAGTAGGGTAAATAAATCAATCCAGGAATACAGCACAAATGTCAAAATCTGTGACATTATCAAAATGAAAGATGAATGCAGGAGGGCCACCACTGTGGTTTCTATCTAACTTTCCAAGACCAGTAACAGTCTGGCAATGTCTAGTTAACCCCCTCTTTCTTATCTCTTTTTCTCTAACACCTCTGTGGTTTTCTATCATGTTCCACCTTTGCCTTAAGTACTAAACTGCTCTTCTGTGGTATGCCTGAGGCAGGGGCACAAGCTGGAGTGACAGGGGAGGCTGAAAGACATCTATGCCAGCTAATTCTACCTGCTTCTAAATCATGAATCTTTTAAACTGAACAGAACCTTTTATTTTATAACTACAAATAAGGTTAAAAAACATTATACTGATATCCAATGAAGCACATTTGTAAACAAAGCATTTCAAGTCTTTTCTACCAAGAGCAGTTTGATAGGTGGCCAAGTGAGAACTACTAAGACAGACTTTTAATTCACATTTTTGCCTGGAGTCATACTAAAGACCATGAAGAATGTGATTCAGACGGTTATTTACTTACCAGTTCATAAAAATCTTAGATTTCCCGAATTGCCAAAACAATCTTTGTCATTCTAAAGTGTAATGCTAGCTCACAATATTGGTCCACTTAAGTGAAGTGCTCCACAGCCCCCTGTATTTCTGTCAGTGTATGTGTCTCTAGGGTGTAGTGGAGTGCAAATAATAATTCAGGAATGATTGCCTCAAGATTTTATTGGATTCACTCAGTTCTAACTCAGATAAAATACAAAGAAAAAGAAAACCTTCTTATTAGTTTGCTGACTTTCAGCTTTTATGTTTGTTTTCTGCCTAGGCATGTGTGATGCAGTTAGTGGAGAGAAATGTAGATAAAACTGGCCCAATAATTTATCTACTTATCCAGGCTCCATAATTTAGTTTTTTCCCCCCATGGAAAAAAAATCTGGCCCTCCAAATAAGGGTTCTTCTACTTAACTTATTTGGTTACTCTGTGAAATAACAAGTAACCTGTATATTCAGTTTGGGGTAGGAAAGCTCATGCAAACTCGTATTTGGTACTAACTGCACAGAAAAAAGTAGCAGTGGTGATTTACTAATGTATTTACATTATGTGTTATTTGCATGGCTTAGAAACTCTCTAGAGAGATGTAAGTGAAGGCAATAGACATACTGTTAACTTTCTGAATTTTTCCTTCCTCTTGGGGAAATGAAACAGATTTCCTCAAAAATATGACCTCTTTGAATCAGAAAGCCATGTTGGAATACAAAACTGGAAAAAAGAAATACATGATCTTTTGTTGAGTAGGGAAGAGTTGTTTCTCCAGAATTTCTTTTCACTATATCCCTTTCTCTGTTGTTCTCTCTGCCTAAACCGTCCTTCCTAAATTCTATAATTAACAACCCTTACCCATTGGCAGCTCAAAATTATCTAGGCAAGGTTTCCTCTGGACCATTGATATTCTGGGCAGGATAATTCTTTGTTGTAGGAAGCTGTCCTGTACAGTGAAGATGATTAGCAGCAACACTGGTCTCTACCCACAACATGCCTTTTTTTTTTTTTTAACTGAAAACAAAGGTGATTTTTTATTAGGAAAAAACTGACATATTTTAATACAAGATCACCAGTTATGAGAATGCATACCAAAAAATGGCACCAAATTGGTCTTAAAAAGAAACAGCACAATGATGGAGCACCTGATATTCCACCACAGCTTTGAGGAGCCTGCAGCCAGGCTAACTGCAAGCAGACACACAATTCCACCACCCGACACACACTCATGTACAGGTTATCTAAGATTTAGAAAGCACTTCAGAAGAGAAGGATGAACACATCCACATATGTATATTCATGTGTGTATGTTTTCCTTCATTTTTCTCCGCTCAAAGAAATTCCCAATCTAGAATTATTTTATGCCTAACACTACACAAAGGAAATATCACAAAGCAAAAGTTTACAATTTTCTGGGAGCTGTTAACTGGAAATATAAAATGTGTTTTGCATTCTTTTTAGTGTACAATCCACAAACAAACAAGTTATTATACAGTGCCTGCCAATTAAGTGTTACTTCTCCGGTCATGAAAACCAAAACTTTCTCCAGACATTGAACATGTCTCCTGAGTTATAAAATGTACCTATTAATCTTGAGAAGTAAAACAAACAAAACAAAACAAAACCATATTGTAAAAAAGCCAAACTCACAGAAACAGGAAATGGAATGATGATTACCACGGGCTTGGGAGTAGGGAAATGTGAAGATGTTGGTCAAAGGGTACAACCTTCTAGTTGTAAGTTCTGGAGACCTAATGCACACCATTGTGAGTATAGATAACAATTACTGTACTATGTACTTGAAAGTTACTGAAAAGGTAGATTTAAATGTTTTCAGTACAAAAAGAAATGGTAATCGTGTCATGATGGAGGTGTTACTAACACTAGGGTGGTAATTATATTTCAGTATGTTAGTATCAAATCAACACATTGTACTCCTTAACTTTTTACATAATGTCACTGTCAATGTCAATTATGTCTCAGTAAAGTTGGGAATAAAACATTCAGTATATATTAGCACTTGATTAGACAGGATGGTGAAAGGCTTAAGAAAATGAACTCTGGAGTCATGGACTTCAGTCCTGTTTGCATTTAGTACAAGGAGCAGTGCACATATTTAACCTCCCCAAACTCTGTTTTTTTAAATTTGTGACCTGATTGTTTTATAATACTGACTCACACAGTAATTGGGAAAAATTAAATGAGTTAATGTGTAGTGTTTGGTAAATGGTAAATGCTCAATAATTGTAGCTATTTTATTTGGCTAAGAGAATGCCACCATAAAGGCAGGTGAATTTTCCTTATAAATACCCTTAGTTACATCATTCCTGAATATCTATAAAACTTAAAATTTGCAATAAATATCAGCACAGAAGTACTGTCAGGATTATATTTAAATATTTCATGTTCAGTTTTTGTCTCCTTGAATTTAGGAATTGCATCTTTGCTTTCTCTCACAAAGTAGGCCATAATAAATATTTGTTGAATTGAAACTAACAAGAAAATATATTGCCACTTATAAAATTGAATGTGGCTGCTATACCTCCAAATAATTCTTTTTTGTGTCTCGCCCTATTACTGTTATGAGTAATTTTCTTTTTATCAATATTAATGCATACGGAGGCAGCATGTAAAATACCTATTTATGGGGACATACTACTGCAGTGCTATGATGTAATGCAATGAAAGATGAAATTTGGGACATAGGTATCTGTAGGAGGTCTAAAAGTTATGGGAAAATCATTCACATTGTACAGAACACAATCATTGGATGAAGGAAAGCCATTTCCACTTGCACTATGTGGTTATAACAAGAGGCAGAATGTACCAGATGCACAGCTTTCCTGCAACCATTGTCATTTGAATCTTTTGTACATCCATTTTTCTCTCCCAACTGTGTGGGATTTATAAGTACAGAGGGTTGATCAGAATACTTTATGTAGAGAATACTTGTATAATAGCTCTCAGATTTAAACCATGCATAAGAAAACATAACTCAGAAATAATCCCACACATACTGCTTATTAAGCTAACACCTTGGATTTAGTTGGATATAATTTTGAAGTGCCGATTATGTCAGGTTATGGGCATCACCAAATAGAGCTGCACACTTAATGAGATGCTAAAATTATACCTTTGGGATAAGCATATGTTTTAAATGCAGTATCATTTGTATAATTGACAGATTAATCTCTACCTAAAAAATGTGTATTTTCCCCTATACATTAGATTTGCAATATACTTTTACTGGAAGATATTAGGTAGAAAATATGATTGAAAAACAAATGAAAGAACCATATATATAACACCTTTCAGGAGCAAAGGCTGTAAAACTGACCATAATTTCATGTCATATTTGTTACTCTTATGTTTGCAGATGTGTATCATCCTTGTTATATTAAAGACTAAAAATTACTTTAAATTTCCAGACTAAAATTTTCATCATATAAATCAGCATCTCATCTATTTCACTTTAGTTTTGCTCCATGACCAGGCAAACAGCTTAAAAGAATATTATAAATATTAATTTTTGGTTTGATCATCTTGATAAACTTTAGTCCATCTAAAGCCAACTCAAAATCTTTTGTTACTTCTTTATTCTCCCACATTATGTGCAGTTTTTATTTCAATCAGGAAATAGTCAAATCTATATGTAGTCTAAAAGCAGTAGAAAAAGTGAGTAAAATGGCCCACAGGTCATCGGTGGTAGCATCCAACATGGCATTTGGAGAGAAGGGCCTGTGCATTGTTTTAGCATTATTGAGGACAGAACCAAGCAGAAGGAGGCTATCTGAGTATAGGACAGGGAGGCCACTGCTTAGTAGGCTGAGCCTGCCTGCCTGTCCCCACAAAGCAGGCAGAGATCCTAAAACTATTCATGTGGCCAGCCTGGCCCAAGGGAAACCAAAACCCAGTTTAATTATATTAGAAAGTCTAAAACTTCACAGTGCTGTACAGTCTCTGGGAAGGACCAGCCCCAGGCCATGGTAATCACTGTCACACTGCTGTGATAAGCAGGGTCTGCATGCAGATCATGTTTTCCCTACTTCAGACCATAGGTCATGGTAGTAGAATGTGCTGAAGACTGGTCTGGTAGGGCCTCAAGATGACCACTGGGGTACACATGGTGTCCATGTAGCCTGTCAATGTCTGTGCCTTCTTATTGGACTCCATGTCCCACATGTGGATGAAGCTCTCCTAGGGTGACACAGACAATATAGTGGGTCATCACATGGAAAGAGTAGACACTGCCTCCAGATGTCTGTAGGATGTGGATACAGTCAAGGTGTAGATGTCCCAGATCTTTATTGGTAGGAGCCACTGTGGATTCAGGTAGCTCTGGGTGGCCACCAGAGCCCACACACAGTGGTTAAGGTTCATGAGCTCCTTCTTCAACTTCAGCTTGGTGACCAAGATATTCCAGACCTTGATAGCCTTCAGGAAGCCAGTAAAGAGCATGCTGTGCAAGGAAACCTGCATGCATACTGGGATGTGATGAGCCCAAACTGTAGTCACCTTCTGCAGATTCTGAATACCCCACAAGAAGATGGTACAGTCTGCTAAGCCAATGTAGAGCTTGCACCCCTGGAATCAGAGTGCCAACACAAAGTCATCATGACCTTCCAGTCTCTTCTGGAACTTGTAGATGGTTCCTTTGTCCTACATATTGATGGGCTTGTCAAAGGAGCAGCTGAAGAGCAGGTCACCCATTGAACCGAAGCAGAGACACCAGATTGGGCCCTGGTGGCTAAGGAAGATTCCTTTATACTTGAAGATCAGCTGGTGGCCATAGGATCTTAAGATGCTCATGTTCAGCCATGCATTGCTGTGGGCTCAGTTTGCCATTCGACATGAATGTGTCCCTCTGAACCTCTATGAGGTCCTTGCTAAGCTGTTCTGATTCTCATCCAGGATATCAGACTAGAGCTCAAGACTCTTCACCACCCGATCACTCTTCCCCCAGAGCTTGCCTAGCACGGAGCACAGGAAAGGGATCTCCAGGTCCTTCTGGGCCAGCACTTCATGCATATAGTGGAAGCCGGTAGTCCATTTGCTGCAGCAACTCCTACAGGCCCTGGAAGTGGCAAGTCTGAAGTGCATCTCACATGTGTCCTGGTTCCCAATGAATGTGCACTTTTACTTGGAGTGGAGAAACTTGATGTGCTCACACTCCTTGAAGTGGGCTTCCAGGTTCATCTTGAGTAGGGGCAGGCACCTAGAATTGTTGGGGCACTGTTGGGATACTCCACACACCTATAGTTACAGCTGCCCTTATGGTGCCCTTCCAGGTGCTGAGCTTGTTGGTAAAGGGGTGTCCCCAAGGGGGTCCACCTTTAAGAAGGACTGTGCCTGCAGTGGATGAAGACCTCATCAATATGCTTGTTGTTCACCACCATCATCAGCTTCACATTGCCCATGGGACACTTCTCTGACTGCAAGGGACACCTTTGACAGAATGTGTACCCACATGGTGATCACAGTGTCACTGAACACTGCAGCAGAGCCTGCAGCAGAGCTTCACCAAGGGCAGCAAGAATGTAGAGAGCAGGGACATGTTGGACTCAGTGCAGGGAACTGACTGAGATGTCAGAGTCTAAATATCAGGGTGCTGATGGGTGGCATGCTATCCTCCTCATCCTTTGGGGAGCAGGGGAGGGTACTGTTTTATGTGCTGGTCCCACTGGCTTTTGTGATGGGTCTGACAGCTGAAAAGGTGGCCCAAAGGTCATTTCCATTCTGACCCTGGTGGCAATGTCTAGGGTAGGAAGGCTGAGGTCCCCGCCACCACCACCTCCCCAAAGAAGCAGTTGCAGCAGGCTCTGTTGCTTGAGCTCATTCTCTAAGGAGATATCTAAGGTCCTCATGCATTGCCCTCCATCTGAAACCACCCCAGGACACCAGCCACACCCTCTCCCTTCATCCTGCCCCTCAGCCACTATTGAAGAAAGGGCTTAATTTCCAAATATACTAAACATCTTCTAACTGGTGTTTTCCTCCAAATTCTTATTTACTGTTAGACTCCAAGTTCCCTTTGATAATTGCTTGTTACAGATTCCAAAAAGACTATCTCTTGCTATTTGATTCTTGTTGCTAGAATTGCCCAATCTATGAGCATGAACTAATTGTTTCTTCTCTCTGTTTCAATTGCTTCAGGACTAACATCACATTGTGCCCACAGGTTCATAGGGCAGCTCTGACATTGCAGTCAGATATCTATAATGAAAATCTATAAATCCATTGTATCCAGATAGTCTCTTCCTTTGTGACTCAGAAAAAATATTATGAGATTTAAGGGTGAAGGTGTTGATAAGAGTAGAGAAGGAAATCATGGGGATAGTAACGGTTTAATAATCCTTGTTCTCTGATGTATAAGAGCTAGTTTGCAGTTTGAGACATGATGGTTAATGAAGTGCAAATTTTCAAATCCAATTAGCTTTCTAAGTTACTCAAGTGAATTGACTTTTGAAGATCACTGTCCGACTGAAGACTGGTTGAAGAAAAAAGTAATTTTCAGAATTCCTAGCAAAATTCTATAACCAAAAAATTATTTGAAACATTCAAAAAATAGATTTTGATCTACAAAAGTAAAACTACATTTTCTATCATGTATTCCATCATATATGCTTTTCGGTGCATATTGTTGGCTTAAAGAACCATTATAGAACTTTGAAGTTTTTGCCTTTACCATGGAAGATACCAGCAGAGACAGAGTTTGCTTGTTCTAAGTTCATATTCCAAGTTCCATAGAAACTCATGGCTTCTGCAGTAGACAAATAACCACTCCATTCAGATTCACTATGTCCAGGGGAATCAGGATCATGTAATATAGTCATGTTTGTTGTAGTTCTGTCCTTGTAAATGGCAGCACTTTTCACAGTGAAGGGGGTCATTGAGATATGTCTTGACAAGCCAAAAATACCTAATAAAAGTAAGTATGCACTCTTCATAAAAGAGCATTAACATTTATTATTTTCATTGTCAGTATATTGGAGTATATTTGATTGATAAGTGTAAGGATATTTTATGATCAAAGATTACACAGTATGACTTCTGACAGCTCTGTTGACAAGTCAGAACATCGATTGTGTTGATGGTTCATGTCAGTTAGGGACGTCAGAGAGTGGCACCTGAGTTCAGAGACAAAGAGGCTGGTGGTCCCAAGGAATAAAAAACAGAAGTGGTCAGTTTTTTTGTGTGTACTCTTCCAATCAGAGTGATTCCTTCCACGAAGATTGAATCTGTTGCTTATATTCATAACTGCTATGCTTTTGAATGAAAATAACTTTTTTTCAATAATGCCTTATTACATATACATTCCAATAAAGTACTTTGTCTCTTGAAGATAATCAAATTTCACAGTTATTCTCATTGCATTCCAGGCATATCTTTGATTTATACATATCCAACTAATCATGGAAGTACAAAGCAAGGAAATGTAATTTGCTGCTACTATTCTTTTTAATGATTTTATTATTTTTTAAATTCATTAGTTTCTCTGACAATTTAAAGATAATTCTATAATAATGAGTCTTCATATATTTTATTAAGGGTCCTGTAGTTTAGTATTCCTTTTAATTTTCTTTGAAAAATCTAGATATATTATACCAACTAGGAAAACAGAAATGACAGGTCCTTAGCAGGTCATATTTCAGTAAGTAAGTCTTTTTTCAAACTTATTTTAGAACCTCTCTTTAGGAATAACGAATTACTTGTTAATAGTGACAAAAATGTATAAATAGCTAATTATTTGGTCATTTCAACTTTTTTTAAATGTATTTCTATCCCCTATCACTAGAAAACTGTTTGCCAAGAATTAAGCTAAGGAATCAACATCAAGAAATGATTAATAAATGTTGCCTTTCATTTTGAAACTCAGACTACTAAAGGTATTCAGAGTCTAGTATAGATAAATAGAGCTATTTATCTATCTGACTGTATTGACAATCCTTATTATATGTAATTGATATATGCTTGAAGAAATTTTATATAGTCATTTAAAACTGAAATCATCACAAAATATTGTGATTTTGAAAATCATCAAAGTAATTAAGTTCTAAGAATTATTGAGTGAATGTGAAAAATCCCATTTTGAAATACACATTTTAATGTAGTAATGATGAATTGAAATTGAAATCCTGAGTAGTTCCATCACCACTAAGTAAGAGATTTCTGGTAGTTTACAAGGGGCATAGTGGTCTCTCTCAAATCATGAAGATAATAATAATGGTTGATTACATTATATATTCATTAAAGATTTTTGAGTGCCCACTGTAAAGGTTGGTAACTTACCTAGCTGCAAAGATAGAGTGGAACTATGACAGGAGAAATATTTGCCTTTAAAACACATATCTAATAAACCATATTTCATACAATTTTAAATTGAAGAATCGATAAATGTGAATTTTCCCCTTCAGTTTAATGTAATATTAATTTTAAATATTTCTTGCTATTTAATCAAATTAAGTGTGTGCATCTTTGCCCTCCACAAAAATATAGGCAAAGTAATGCAAAATAGTATTGCTAATTTATTAATTATTTACTAATATTTTAACCTTTAATTTATTATAAGAATTGCAGAAGATTGAAAATATGAAATGTGAAGTTCTAGTGTTAGGCTCAGGCTACCGAATGACTAAACTTACATTTACAACAGCATTAAACATTATTATAACAATTTAAAATTCTTTACAATTTCTTGTCATGAAAAGCCATATAAAACAGTCTCTTTTTCAAACAGTTACAAAACACTGTGAATAGGAGGTGAAATATTATGATAATCTAAAACTATAAACAATTTAAGTAAAACTATTTACATAAATAGCCACATATCACTTTTCTAAAAAGCTATTAGCTTCCTCAGTAAATATAATTAAAAATAACACAATCTTTATTTCCCATTCCCACTAAAAATCCTCTATTTTCAAGTAATTCATAGATTGTTAAGGTAAGTTTTGGCTAAACTATAAAAAAAATTTTGTATTAGTTATTGTGTGATTATTCTCATTTGGTATGTGTGAAATCTCAATAGTCCTTTAGATTTAAAACATTTGTCTATATTATATATATTCTGACATTAATACTTAGTTGTATACCAAAGAAATATTCTGTTTTATAAGAAAATTATATTGCCTTTATATATATTGTAATGAAAAATAATTACCTAGATTTTCTAAATATAAATATATTTTTTATATTAATGAAAATTTATATTTAAATATCCTTACAAGTATTTCTGTATATTTATTTAAATAAATATTTTGGTTAACAGTGTTGTCATGCAGAGAATCATAATATGTTCATCCAAAAAAGAAATTACAGATAAGTTGATCCAACCTTGGCATTTAACAGATGAAGAAACTGACATCCAGAAAGGTTATGAGACATTTACAGATAGAAGCCAGATGTTTCAACTTCCTATCAAATACATCTTCTGTTACACATAGTGCAACTTCATGAATCATCAATTTTCATCAAAATGAAATGTCAGAATGGCCCAATATTAAAAATACTTAATCATTGTATTATATTTGATTGATGATTTAGGTGACACCTGGACATTTTACAATATCTCTAGGTCATTACTATAAATATTAATACCTGTGTGTGTGTTCATAACTCTATAAATAAATGGTTATTTAGGATTCTGCTTTTGAATGCCAGTACAGCAATAGTGCTTCATCAAGACAATCATAACATTTTTGGTCCCCCTTGTTTTACAATTTACCATATTCTAGTATTATAGTACTTGAAATAGAACCCATGTTTATTCTTATAGCTTTACCTTACTTTTGCATGGTTTTTAGGCCTCTTGAAGTAGCATTTTTCAGTTGCTTTCAAAGTGGTAAAAGAAGTGACTTTCATATACCTACTTAGCTTGAAAGATTCATCTTCATATCAGTCCATAGTCTGCATCCTCTTAGACAAATCACAGGACTGACATAATAATTCTTGAGTCTATTGTGTAATATATACTCTTGATACAGAATGCCTTTATTTTAAACAATGATGATGACAATAACCTTTGTCAAGGGATTATTATGAGGATCACACAAAGATGCTCATAATAATGTACTCTTGTAAAGCGTAAACTATTACTTGTCTTGAGAAGTTAACAGTATTTGATGTCACTGTGTCACTGATGTAATGAAGACAAACCAGAGTAGCATGAAGAAATACGTAAGATTCTGTTGGTCCAAAAAGTGTCCAGCAGTGAAGTTCTCAAATAACATGTCTCATTTTCACTTTGGTCACAATACGTACAGTTTTCTCATTTAGTAATTCAAGCTTGCATCCCAAAATAAAATCTTCCACACTATGAAACATAGTTATCACTGATGAAAAGGAAGTTTGACAACTTCAGCATAAGGGAAAGTCATTCCTGGTGACTATCACCACTATTTAAGGAATTTATTTGCTGGGCATCCATTAAACTTTCAGTGATGGAATGTTTTGCATCTTACGATCTTCAGCATCCTGCATATCACCAAAGAAGGACTGTTTCCCATGAAAACCATAATTAAAGCAGATGTGTGTTCACATTTTGAATTTATGTATTAACACATTCTTGTATATAAGAAAATATGAAAGAATACTTTAATTTTGAAAAAAACATTGCCCTCGTCCTTAAAAGAAAAACTTTTACTGAAACAAAATTATTGTACTTTATATAGGGAGTCAGTTGTTATTCCTTAATTTCTATTTCCTTTGTAAAGACTCACCAACACCTGCTAGGTGCTGGACACTTAAGGAAAACTCAAAAAGCTTTCTTTTATGATTATTATTATTAACTATTGTGCTTTTGAAAGGAAAGAAAAATCATAGAAGACTATGAGCACAAATTTAAAGGAACTGCTAAAAGCCTTAACACTAAAATACTTAGTATGAAATTTAAATATTTATATGCCACAAGTTTCTTTTGAATAATAATTATTACAACCTGAGTGCAGTGCTAATGTATCTCAAAGTGTTTTCATTGCCAGAACATACTGCAGGGAATATGTGAGAAAAAAAAAGTTAAGCATTATCTCTAGAATCCCTAGGTAAATAATAAAGATAAATTGGTTTCTCTTCTAATTCCAAACACTCCACAAATTATAAATTATAAAAACAAATGTGTATCAATTAAATATGTGTTTGTTTCATATTCTATATCTGTTATAGAACTACATGTGCATATTTGTGTGTACATGTATTGTGTGTGCTCATGTGAATTTGACAGTTTGTTACTATCCACAAATAACTTGCTGTGATGATTAGGATTTCATTAATCTATAGATCAAACTGGGGAAAACTGACGTCTTGGCAATGTTGTGTTCCTATCCATGACATGGTACATCTTCTCCATTTATTTAGTTCTCTGATTTTATTCATCAGAATTTTGTAGTTTACCTCATATAGATTCTAATACATATTTTGTTATATTTACACCTAAGTTTTTAATTTGGGGGATGGTAATGTAAATGAGATTGTGTTTTTTATTTCAAATTCCACTTGTTCATTACTTGTATATAGGAAAGTGATTGACTTTTATATATTAATGATGAATTCTTTACCTTTGCTAACTTGTTTATTAGTTCCAGGAGTTTATTTATTAATACTTTTGGATTTTCTACAAAATGATAATGTCATCCATGTTCTTTCTCTATATGTATACCTTTTATTTCTACTTTGTTCTTGTTCCATTAGCTAGAACTTTGATTGCAATGTTGAAAAGGAGTGGTGAGAGGGGAGGGAGTTTCTTGCCTTTTACCTTATCTTAGTGGGAAAACTTTGAGTTTATCATTCAGTTTGATGTTACCTGTAAGATTTTTGTAGATATTCATTATCAAACCGAAGAAGTGCCCCTTATTCCTAGTTCACAAAGAGTTTTATCATCAGTAGATGTTGAATTTTGTCAAATGCTTTTTCTATATCTTCTGACACAATCATGTGATTTTTTTATAGCCTATTAATGTGATGAATTACATTAGTCAAATTTCATATGTTGAACTAGTCTTTCATGCCTGTGCTAAATCCCATTTGGTCATGGTGTATAATTCTTTTTAAATGTTGTTGGATTCTGATTGCTAGTATTTTGTTGAGGATTTTTGTATCTATATTCAGGAGAGATATTAGTCTGTAGTTTTCTTTTCTTGTAATGCATTTTCTTGTTTGGGTATCAGGGTAATGCTTGAAGTTAGGATTTATTCACTCTACTTTTAGCCTCTGAAAAAGATTGTAGAGAATTAGTATAATATTCCTTTAAGTGGTATAATACCTTCTCTAAGTGGTATAACTCACCAGTGAACCCATCTGGACCTAGTGCCTGCTGTTTTGGAAGGGTCTTAGTTCTGGACTGTCTTTTGAAGGAGGTTTGAATAGTGAACAATTTTGAAAGACAGTGACTCCCTCCAAGGCAGAACACTGATTTCTTTGCTGTCCAGGATAATAAATATATTATCTCCATCTGGGATACTGTTTGGCAGGTTTGCTAGCAGCTTCCTTAAATGCTTGGGATTCCTTAAATTTAGGGTTTCCTTACCTGTGATGCAAACCACCTGCATGTGCAGCATCCACCAGGGCTACCCTTTACCACTCTATGGGACCTGGGGGGCAATGCAACCATGGCACTCATATGCTGAAAGTAATAAAATGCTATACCTCTGACCAAGGATTCTCCCAGCATCCATAAAATAAGTTACTTATGGGGAATATTTTCCCATGCTTCCTATAATATTAGGCTTCTTTAGAGCCTCTTCAGACCATGAGGTAATAACTAAGCAGTGAAATAAGGTAAATTATCAGATCCTTCCCATTTCTTCACAAGGAACTACCCCAGAAATATGCACATATATTATCTAACACAGATGAGTGAACAGAAATCCCAGAGATTATACTAACACCACATCCACAGAAACAGAGTTAATATAAGGTAATATAAAATGAACATAGCATCTTCAGATATCTTTAGAACTTTTGTGATCCAAGTCAGATTCTGTTGCTTAATGAGCTCTTCCCCTATGAATGAGATCCATCACAGATTTTATTAATAATGATATATAAATGAACTTCAGATTTTTTAATAATGTATATTATAATGCAGAAATTCTCAGCATTGGGTGAAAGCTTCATGTACTGAATTCTAGACACATTTTATCCTTATTACTGGCAGGGTATGAAATAGTAGACTCTCTACCACATGAAGTTAGATATTGCTTTTGCTGCATTTTTGCAAGTCTGCTGGCCAAGCTGGTAATCATACAATATGTAAATTGTGACAGTAGAGCCTACCTATATTTCTCACTGACTTATATTCCCCATTTTATTTTGAGGCATTTTTTTTGACGTTTGGGACAAGCATGGATTTTTAAAATACAAACAAGTCTTACATTAGAATGGGTGTGTGTGTATGCACATGTGTGTGTGTGTGTTTAAACGTTTAGTAGCTTTTCATTAAACTAAGATAAAACATGGATAAAAGGAGAATATTTTAACTTGTGTCTGTTCTTGGTCAGAAGGTTAAGATCAGGTTTTTCACAGATGAGTTTGAATTAAGACTTAATCATTCTGTTTTCCTAACATTTTTGAAACTGCAAGGATCTTAGAGGAAAATTGAATCAAAACATGAACTTGAAGAGTTCAGCTGAGGTTCACTCCCAAAGTAACCCCAGACAATGTGTTTATATTTAGTGTATATAATGGGAAGAAATTGAGTTAAAACAAATCAATGGTCATGTCTGGCAGTAGCATTCTATGATGAATCCAAGACCTTAATTACCAATTATAACATTATTTTCATGAAAAATCATGATGAATTTACAGCTGTTTTTAGAATGAATGCAAGTAAATACTGGCAATATTACCTGCAATATTAAATTTAATATAGTTGGTAATATTTATGTATGACTGGTGCATGATAGATTTAGAAATTAAAGATGAGACTTGAATGATGACCATACATATGCCTTGAGGACAAACAAGGAAAAAACATCTTAGTATTTACATAGGCAGAAGGGTATGAAAGTCTCGCATGTCTGGGAAGAGCAAATTGTTTGTAGAGTTATGTAAGCATAAAGTTTGAATTAGGAAAGAGCTGAGAAGGATTTTAACATGGTCAGAGGCCATGCCACGAATATTCAGTGAAAAATAATTTAATTGTTATTGTGTCAGCAGTTTGTAGTCATTGAAAATTTTGAGATTACAGACATAAGTGCATTTCCCACTTTTAATCCTTGTGACCAAAAGGTAATGTAGGACACAAAGGCAGTAAGAGGTGCAGGAAAGAGGAACAATACTCTAGAGTGGGGAATGATTCCAGCTGAGTATACCCTGAAGATGAGCACAGATTACAGTCTCCCCCATTAGTCAGCCTCTTAGACTCTTATGATAACAGGAACTTGGACACCATCTCCTCATGTGGTCAGTCCAGGATGCTATTCTCTGCTAATTCTACATACCTCGTATATAGAGACAACACACTACCTACTTTCTCTTATTGTTTATGCTTTATAGGAATTACATTTTCAAATCAAAAGTGGAAGAGCTCCCTTTCATATAAATGGATTGTTTAGTATGGTTTCGAGACTTCTAAAGAGACAAAAATGCTAGTCATGAATATTCTACCCAGAAATGAGGCTTCTCTTGTACCCTTTATTAGTAACTGTGAAACAGCCTGTAAGCCATTGGCCACAAAACTGATAGATAACATCTAGGACTGAGGCTTTTATTTCATATCAGAATATAGCTAATGACAATCCTTTGAATACCACATTAAGATTTTTAAAAATATGTAACTCTTGATGCTGATATAGTGCTCATATGTAAGCATTCCTTTAAAGTTCTGTTTTGCTCTTCATAACTCAGATACAGAGCATGTAGTAAATAGAATCTCAACTACTTCAGGGAAAGGAATTAATAAAGCATCAATTGCTAATCTTGTATCCTATTTCTATTTGCATGTTGATTTGAAAACTTGAAGAGTATGTTAAATTATACTACATAAATCAGTGTTCCCCAAACATACCTAGTTTTAGGGCACTAGAAGAAAGTATGGAATCCCAGGTTCTAACTTGTAGCCAATGAATCACTAACTCCTGGGGAGGAGTCTCAAAGCTCAAGTTTAATATGAATCCACACAGATCTTAAGGACAGAATTTTTGGAAATAAATTGCAATATCTCATTCATTATTTGCTAACTCTACAGTGTGATATTGTGGCACTTTAAAGAAATTAATGAATAACAATATTTCCTTGTATTCCTCACTTGTGATTTAAAAGAGTGTAAATAATGGAAATAAGAATGGCCATAAAAGAAAAGAGAATGATAATGTCTGTGGTTTGAATGAGTCAAAGATGAAATGCTAAATAGCAGATTGGACAATTACTTGTCTTCAGATTCCTGAGTAAATAACTAGGACATTTTTTCCTAAAAGAAAGTATTAATTAATATAGGTTATGGATGGCAGTAATAACTACCACTGAATTAAGAAGCAATCACTAAAGGTATCTTTTATTTCCCCTACTCAGTTGACATAATCCACAGAAAACTAACAACCAATTGTTCAGTCCCCTCAATAATTTTGTCAGGTGTTTATGTTATGGTTTGCAGGACAGAATCAGAAGTCCTTCTAAACTTGAGATGGATTATGTGTATTGAACTTTGATCACTCAGATCTGTCACTGTGTCTTATGGAACACAAGACACTATTTTGACAGGATTTCTTCTTTGAAATTCTGGCTGAATGTGGCCAACTAACATATTTCATGCAATTTGTGGTAAACAGTTGATTGCATATTCTAAATAGAAAGATGCTGATAAACTTAGAGATTCATGCTTTTGTGCTTTCCAGGTGATCTTTTGTTCTTGCAGTACTTTTACTTCTTGATCATATAAATAGTTATGATTCCTGCCTCTAGTGGTTTAAATAATAATGTTCAGGGTTGTTGGTTGTTTTATAAGTAAATTTGTTCAAGTCTTGAAATCCATATTCTATTTTGTTAATATTGTGCAGAATAAATGAGTTGTATTTGTTTGTTTAGTTTTAAGTTGAGTTGTCTTAGCAAGCATTGTAAAAACAGAATTATGAGTGCTCTTTCATTTAAATTACATTTTGGTATGAGAAAGGGAAGGAAAAGCAAAACCTGTATTGGGAAGATAGTGGCATGATAACAGGTTTATAAGGGGAAAGATTCCTCCTTGCTGGAGAGAATTGGAAATTTTAATAATTTGATAATTGGTAGAAGTGTGGCAGTAGGGTGTTTCACATCTATCATCTATCCAGCAAATAGATAATAAATCAAAACAGATGGAGAACCAGGATCTGTGAAAAACATCTGGAGTAGTTTGTAGGTGATAATTAATAAAAGTAATATTTAGAGAAAGAGAAGCCAAGGCTTTAAATTGATAGTTATATTCATTATGAGCCATCAAAGTCCCTTTCTTTGAAAATTTGCTCTACAGATTATGAATTTTAGTTTTTTATAAAGAGCAAGTAAAATTACTCTTCCCTGTTTTGACTATTAGCAGTTAATTCATTTTATAAAAGACATCACTATTGCAACCCTGCTTGAATTAAGCCACCTTTATCACCAATCAGGCGCCAGTCCCCAGAGGTGGAGGGAAGCATTTAAGAATTTTAAAGACTGATGAGTGCTATCTCTGAAACACAGGCATTACAAGAGATGCAAATATTATTATGCCTTTCTACCAGTCTCAAGGTTATTTATATTTCTGTGTCAATGTGTTGTCCATTGTATCACCTTTTGGCTTAATAAAAATGCTGACCTTGTTTTCAGCTAAATCCTCTTTTTCTCCCTTTCTTCAAAATCAGGGACTCAGTTTGATCCGTTCCCTGGATATTAAGAAGAGTTAAGTTTAACAAAAGTAAATCTCAGAAATACTTCTTAAGCATGCTGGGTCAGTCCCTACCTCATTATAGATATTCAAAATTATGAGGAAAGTAAGAGAAAAATGTTTAAGTGCTTTATTTTCTTTTTTGGGGGGGTGCGGGGGTGTTTCTGTAAAGTGGCAATGGTTGTGGAGAAGGCTAACTTCACTAGGGAATATGTAGGCAGCTGTCCTGTTCCACTGTCTGTATGAGAAAGAGATCAAGTGCCTGTCTTTATTTCAGATTTAGAGGACAGAGTGTGTAGTGGCTCGCTATATTCCACCACCAGTTATTATCCCTCTTCTGTGATGGTTTGAAATCTCTTATCCTTGGTGGATATGTGTATTCAACTCTGGGTTTTGTTTTTATTATCTTCACTTAAATTTTAAAGGTATTTGTCTACATATTTAATGCAAAAGTTAAGAAAAATAATGGGTTTATCAGGAGTCATGGTCAACGACAAGTATGTAACTGTTGGATCACAGTTGACTGGTGAGTATACTTTGCTACTGAGGTCAACTCAACAATGCACTTCACGGGACCCTCAAAGACCCCCAGACAATGCTGCCTATTTTTCAGGTATAAGTGGAAGTTACTATCACTTTCAGGAATTTGTGGCCCTGCCTAATGTGTTATCTCTTGTCTCAGAGCTGAGGGTGTTTACTTTGTTTCTAATTTACTTGGTGACTGACACAATCTTGAGGAAGCCTAATAATTTGATTGTCCTTCATTATGACCAAATTCTGCAACATGTGGGCCATGTCTTTTTACCTTTTCACTCTGAGTAATTGTGATTCTCAGCTGCAAGCAAGGCTTCTCTCCTGTATCTTTAGATTCTTGTCCTCATATTTCCCAATCTGAATCTGTAACTATAGTCTCTACCCTCTAGTGCCTTTATTCCTTTAAAGTTTTAGAAAGTCAAAAAATGATACAAAACAGAACAGCAACAAAACAACATTAACCGCCCTCTCATCTTAGAAGTTGTATTTTTTTAGGCTAATTATTTCTAAATGCAAAATTGCAATGAAACATATACAATTTTGTCTTCTTTATACCATATAGGCATGGATTTAAATTCCTTCAATCTTTATAATACTTTATTTTAATACTTGCACATAGTATTTTAAAAATTGCACATCCCTTCATTATTGGCTATTTCCACTCTTCAAATATTGTACATACTCTGCAATGAAAAGTCTCATGCATGTAGCTTTCTATTTTGCTGAATAATTTACGTAAGGGAAATTCTCAATTGTGTATCAAAGTTTGTGGCATTTTTATAATTTTTGATAGGCATTAAAATCCTATCCCTTGTATTTAATAATGCACAAACATTAAAAATATATAAAATATATAGTAAATATAGTAAGTTTATTATAAAAAACAGCACTGCCATCTCTAGTCTCATTTCCAAGAAGTAATAATTTTTAAACATTGTGTTTTTAAGATATGGTAGTTTTTTTATTTAGATAAATACTAATTTATAATGCCAATTTATACTACTAATTTTTAATTTGCTACATACTGTTTTATATAGATAATAAATTGCTTGCATCAAAGATAATTTTACTGATAAAATCTCACCTATCATTCCAATATTAAGTCATTTATCTAATCTTATTAAGCTTTAAATAATTAAATGAATAACTTTTCTTATTTCATTTACTTTCATCTATGTTTCAGAGACTCTCACTATACAGAATAAATGTATGAAATGTGTGAATGAATTAATTAAATATACCCTACCCCTCTCTCATTATCTTTTTTCTTTCTTTGATCCCTTACTCAAATTCTGTCAAATTTAACCATCATTTTACATTATCAAACTGGCAATATCTTAAGTTTAGCTTAGTAATATTAATTGTAATATTAGTTATATTCAAGTGTTCTCTATAAGTTTATTTCAATCATTGAAAAATCATTAGCAAATATTTACTAAAATATATATGTGTATTTTTGTGGTAAAGGCACATAGTGTATTAGGATTACATCTTTTCTTTGTGGGTGAATATGACTTGATCCCTATGCTGTTCTGAAAGTTTCTCTTATGCCATGTATCCTCTTGTTGAAAAGCACAATATAGTATATTTGTTTATACAGAACATACATACACACACATACATATATATGCACATCTATATATTATTTGTAGATTGCTTACTTGATTGTATTCTAGAGTGTGTGTTTGCACACATCATTGTTGAGAGTAAAATCATACTACTGTTGTCCTAAGTACCTCCAGTTTTACTTATTCTACCTGATAATTTAGTTCATCCCACTTAAAAAAAATACCTTTGTCAACATTATCCTTTGGCAGAGATTTTTCAGAGCCATCATCTGAAATCTAAGGGTACTTGTCTATGCAAAATAGTCTTTTGGGAACATATAAAGAGCTTCTAATTCCTGCTTGCTAGAGGACAGTAAAATATAAGGACTAGGACCAAGACTTAATTATAAGGGTAACAGGACTACTTAGAATGTCAAATTTTCAATCCTTCCAAATCTGCTACTCCAAGTACAGATTTGGAAGGATTGAGAAGTAGAGACTTGGTAAACAGACACTTTTTCTTTTTTAATTTTTTTAAAAAAGACCTTTAAATTGAAGTATAGTTGACAAATATTATATTAGTTTCATGTATACAACATAGTAATTCAACATTATATATATGATGGACCTAGAGGGTATTACACTAAGTGACAGGGAAAGACAAATACCACATGGTTTCATTTAAATGTGGAATCTAAAAAGCAAAACAAATGAACGAACAGAAACGGACTCATAAATATAGATAGAAAACTGGTGGTTGCCACAAGGGAGATGAATGGAGAACGGGAAAAATAAGTGAAGGGGATAAAAAGGTACAGACTTCCAGTTATAATAATAAAAAATAAGTCACAGGATTTTTAAAACTTATACAGT
This sequence comes from Smutsia gigantea, assembly GCA_032199065.1. Lineage (NCBI taxonomy): Eukaryota > Metazoa > Chordata > Mammalia > Pholidota > Manidae > Smutsia > Smutsia gigantea. The sequence goes on from JAVSCE010003613.1 coordinate 63,878, forward strand.
ATAAGGTATATATTCAATAATATTGTAATAACTTTGGTGACAGATGGTATTACACTTATTGTGGTGAGCATTTTGTAATGTATATAAATGTCAAATGACAGGCACTCTTAAGTCACATACAGAAAAATATTGAATTTCCAGATTCTCCTCAATCTCTTAGGGCCTCAGATGTACCTCATGCTTCCCTTTTAAAGTTTTGTGCTCCCTTTATTGAAAATGATTCAAAGACCTTTCAAGATAACATTGACTCCACTCAGTATCTACATTCACCTCTTTTCTTCCACCAGATGTCCAACAGGGAGCACAGTGAACTCAGAGCTGAGCTAGTCACTGACCACTTTAATTTCATGTCATTCGACTAACAACCAAAAAACATAAGTTACTGTACTGGTGGGAATGACTGCTGCTAATTATCAAGGAGAAATTTGGTTGCTACTACAGAATTGGGGCAGGAGGCATATGTCTAAGATTCAGGTGGGATCCTTAATAGTCCCATATATGTTATTAAAAATTAAGAAAAAAAACTACAAAACTCCAAGACAGATATGACTTCTAATAGCACAGATTCTTCAGGAATAAAATTTAGTGTCACCCATTAGCAAAGATCCACAACTAACTGAGATGCTTGGTGAAGGCAAGATAATATGGATAGAAGTGGACAAAAGCAATTATATACACCAGTTGTGATTATGTGGGCAGTTTCTGAAAATAGTATTTAACATGATTTATTCCTTGCTTTGATATGAATATGTATTTAAGTATGTAAGTATGCATTCATGTACCTGTTTGTATGCCGGCTCCTCATTCTTTCTTCTACTCATCATAAGATACATTAATAATGGTTAAACATACATCTCAGTTTTTAAGTAACATGAAACCATTTGGAGTATATCTAAGGTAGAAAGCAATGACCATTACCCAATAATAGGTATCAAGTGATATTGCATATCCAATTTTGGGGAAAAAAGTAGGGTGGTTTTGGTTATATGAGGGATTGTTGCATTATTTTAGGTGTAAGAATGATTTTGTGATCACCGTTTTATCTAAGTGGAAAGCATCTAAAAGATGTGCATATAGATACTAAAAGGACAATATTTAGATTGTGCTGGATTGTACCATATGAACTTTGTTAAACAGCAGACCACCTTTCAAAGAAGCCAATAGAATGGTCCAGATTAGCGTTACCCCAAAGAGTATAAAAAGTCCGGAAAGCAGTGAAACAGCAGCCATTAGTCTTTGCAGATCATCACTATTACATATGGTTAAAGGCAAATGCCAGTTAGAACACTGATTGCAAGCATTTCTTTGCTCTTCTCCACACTTCCTCCACTGCTGTCTTTTAATGAAGATAAATACCAGCCCTGGCCCACAGATGTTTGGCTGTATATCCAAAGTGGTGGTAATCCCACAGAAGCCACAATTTCCCATAGCCTACTCTACCCATCCTTTTTCAGAGTCCCACTGTGGCAACTGGATCTTGTAAACTTGCAAAGGATTAAGAGATGGAAGAAGATTGAAGTGGAAACAAGTGCTAGAAAACTGATTATTTACCAAAATATGCTGGGCTTAGTTAAAGGTGAAGTTGGATTTCTTAGGACAGTCTCTGTTAACATCTGATCTGAATGTCAGATGGCAAATATGAAATCTGCAGGGCAGGCCAGGATGAGAATATCATTCTTAGCAAGAATTGGTACTGCAGTCTGGTACCCTAAGGCCATGTGGAAGTTGAATTACTTCTGAGAACCTTGGTCTTTTCTCTTACAGTAGTCAACTGATTGGATGAGGCCCACCTACATTATGGGTGGTAACCTGCTTTTCTCAAAGTCTGCTGATTTAAAGGTTGATCATATCTAAAAAACTACTTTGACAGCAACATCTATGCTGGTATTTGACTAAACAACTAGGTGTTATGGCCTAGCTAAGATAGCACATATAATTAACCATCACATCAGGTAAAAGTCAGTGAGGGAATGTTTTGGAAGTTATACTTACTCCATGTCTGAATCGTATGTAAATCTGACCTTATCAGCAATAATAATTAGAATACAAGCTAATAATTTTTAGTATAAGCATTTTTATAGATTATATTTTATCTTCACATACACTCAACAAAGTAGTTACTATGTTTATGCTCATTCTCAAGAAAACAAATGTGAATCAGAGAGTTTATGCAACTTGCTTAAGTTAACTTACCTAGTAAGCAGTGGAGCCGGACTTTAACCCTCCATTGTCCATTCATGGATGTTGAACACATGATGTAGCTAGTCCAAATAGTAATAAGTAGAATGTTAATTTCAATAGTATAGTCTATGTATCCTAATACATTCAAAATATTATTTCAGCATATAATTAATATAAAATGATTAATGAGATATTTACTGTTTTTTCATGCTACATCTTCAAACTCAAGGTAGACTCAGCATGAAAAAAGCAGCAAAATATCTCATTAATCATTTTATATTGATTGTATTCTGTTTCTTTATACTGTTTTTTAAATGTGGTTATTAGAAAATTTTAAATTAATTATGTGTCTTTCATTATATTTCTATTCTTAGCACTTAACCTTCCTAAGAAGGGATTTCCTTCTGACACTGCTGTCTTCTCATTTGTAAGGTGTGGCTCATTATCACTCCTATACAATTAGCTCCAATATAATTAGATTAACCTATTATCACCTAACATAGGCCAAAGGCTATTGTCTTTGCACCTGAGAGTGGAGTAAAGGTGTTCTTTACACTATCTAAATATAAACAGAAATTGACACATATTTGTTTTGGTTTTATCTGTTAAAGGTGCTACCTAGTACAAAGACTTTATTTGATTCATCATGACATGTTCACTCATCAGGTAATTTAATGGCTTCTGAACTTTGATCTTCATGTTTATAAATTGAGATATATTACTAAAATTGTTGGTAGATAATACCTACCTGCAAAAGTAAATACTGATTAATTATGTACATGGATCATCAGTTGCCTTGAAAATAAGGTAGTTTTAAACAAATCACAGAAACTTTTATTTTAATAAAAACAATTGCTAACCCAGAAGGTTGGGCATTTTGAATTATGAATTCCCAAGGGAAATATGAGCACCAGAGATATTACATAATCTCTGAATATTTTAATATATTCAACTCTGCTCCTAAAATTCTAAATCGGATTTTTGACACTTTTAAGATAACTATTAATTTCATGTTAAATTTCTGATAATACCTATTTGATAGGTAATATGTGCAGCCTACTGAACTTAAAAAGAAAAACTAATAATAAGAATAAGCAGTAAAGTTGTGAGATTTTGCTAGATAAAACACCAAATTATTTGTGCACCTAATTGAAACAACAGACTCTATTAGAACTAAATGGGAAAGTTATGAGTTTCTATACAGTAAATCATAGACTTCATTTTAGGATTTTGTTAAACTATGTTTTTATTCACATTTTCAAAGAATAACTGACCACAAATTAATTAACAGTCCTCTTTCTGAAATACAATCTAATTATTTTCTTTTGTACTTAAATCTGAAATAGATGAGTATATGTTTATAATTAGTATATTAAATATATTTTCATTAACCACACACACAACTTTTGAACAAAATTTAAACTCTTTAGTTACAGTAGTGCCCCCTTTTCCATGATTTTTGTCTTCTGCAGTTTCAGTTACCAATGGTTAACCATGGTCTGGAAGCAGATGAATCTCTTAACATATCATCAAAAGGTCAGCAGTAGCCCAACTCTGTCACTACGCCTACATCATGCACCCTCATCTCATCATATGAGTAGGCATTTTATCATCTCATATCATCACAAGAAGAAGGGTGAATAAAGTAGAATAAGATATTTTGAGAAATAGAGACCACATTCACATAACTTTTATGACAGTATATTGTTATAATTTTTCTATTTTATTATTATTGTTAATCTCTTACTGTTCCTAATTATAAATTATACCTTACCATAGGTATAGTACATAGCACATATAGGGTTCAGTACAATGCAGTTTCAGATCCACTGGGATGTCTTAGCATGTATCCCCCACAGATAAGGAGGCACTACTGTATAACATTTTTCTAAACTTAATTGTCTTTTATATATTTAGTTTATTCTTCAACTAGCTTCTCCTATGGAAGGGCCAGTAAAATATGGCACTCAGGCCTATTTTTGTAAATAATGATTTATTAGAACACTGCCGCACATTTTTTTTTCTTTTTTAAAACATATTGTCTGGGCTGCTTTAGTGTTACAACATCAGTATTGAGTAGTTCTGAAAGATATTTTCTGGCCTGTAAAGCCTGAAACATTTCCTTTCTGATTATTATCAGAAAATACTTGAAGATTTGTGTCCTAAAGGAAGATTTTTCTTGTCCACCTAAGGCTACTATTTATTTTCCATTTATTCTTGCCATTGCTACCCATGCATTTCTTTGTCAAAGAAGGCATCATACTCTCTCCAAATTCCTTTGGTATTTTTTGGTGAACCTTAGCTTAAAACCTGACACATAATACCTGTTTGGAAGATGAACAGTTGTTGAATGAATAGCTTCAATTTATCGGATAGGAAGAACCATTACAAAGGTATATATGTACATGTTTTCCCTATCAAAGGAGTTTATTGCTCAATTATTACCTAATTGAGTTCGTTAATCCCATTATTTTGTATTATTTAATAGATCTTATTATTTTAAACAGAAAAAATGAAAAACTTAGTCTTGTAGAATAACTTATTTAATTATTTAGGCTGTATTGGTCAGTTATATGGACCAAGCAGTTATATGGCCCATGTTTTCCCTTCTGAACTGAACAGTTTCCTGAATAGATGACATTAACTGCTTTCTACCATTATACTGGCCTTTAGTGTATGCAATCTACTCTGATTTCCTCCTGAATGATTTCTAAAATATTAATGACAGCTATTATATACTAATTTATAAATTATATGATTGTATATTGAGTAAATATAATGCATTGGTATTTTGGTAGGTGTTTTACATGTGTCACCCCATTAAATCCATACATCAGTATGAATTGAAATTGATTCTGGGAGAGGTTGAACAGATCCAAACTTATGGAGCCTTTATTTGAATCAAAATTGTCTGACTTCCCATCTTCTGCACTTAAACACTACTTACATTGTTCCTGAATCACAGCTGTTTTGGAGTATCTGGCAAGATCACCAGAAAATTTAACAAACAGAGCTATTAAGATAATTGTCTAAATGGGTTGAATCAATCAATCAACTCTTAGTTATTTAAAGGTTGCTTATTTGGCTCTTTATTCTCTCCCTTTTTCCCTGGCTCCTTGCCTTTGGCCATTTTATTGCTCTTTAGCACTTTCATTAGAGATTTGGCAGAAAAGAGAAAAAAGATGAAAATTAAATGAGGCTATTTAATTTCCCAATAGGCTTAGCAATTTTTAAATATTTCTTCAGGGAAGTAAGATGCAGTTTGGGTTATCTCACCTATTCATCCACAAGGTCATATATTATATGTAGTATTATCTTCTTTTGTCCATCAGAAAATAGGCATGTGTAAAGTCAAATGAACTTGAAAACACAAAATCTGTCTCTTCAAGTGTTTTAAGTTTCAATAATACCCTAGGTTTATTGATTATCCAATTAATTTTGATTAGTGTATTTAATGTCATTCTGTTTTTATTTCACTTACATTTCTTAAATAGTTTTATTTGGAAGTATTTCACATATCATAATATCTACCCATTTATGCTGACTTATTTCAAGTGATTTTTAGTAACTATTCTGAATGGTGCAACTATTAACATAAATCTATTTTAAAACAATATTATCGCTCCAGTATGGTTCCATATACCACTTATTATAAATCTCCAATCTCACTCCCAGCCCTAGGCACACACCAATCTGCTTTGTCTCTATAATCTTGCCTTTCCTGACTTGTGATATAAAAGGAATCATACAGTACATTGTCTCTCATGTGACTTTTTTAACATAATGTTGACATCCATCCAGGATGTGCTATATATCAGCAGTTTGTTTCTTTTCAGTGCTAGATTGTATGCCATTTTGTTAATACACTGCATTGTGGACATCTGATCACCAGTTGACAAATGTTTGGATTGTTTATAATTTTTGGCTATGATGAATAATCCTGTTGTGAACATTCACATGCATTTCTTTTTGTGGAGATATGTTTTCATTTTTTTGTATACATGTGACAAGTGGAATTGTGGGCCATATATTAGTTTAATTTTTATCTGTTTGAGAAACTACCAAGCTGTTTTCTAAAGTAGCCTATTAATTTATGTTTACACACTAACATAATTTAAAATATTTATCTGCTTGCTAGATACCATAATATCTACCCATTTACACTGACTTATTTCAAGTGATTTTTAGTAACTATTCTGAATGGTGCAACTATTAACATAAATCTATTTTAAAACAATATTATCGCTCCAATATGGTCACAAATAGTGTTATTTTAAATATATTTTTTGCAATGGTTCCTGAGAAAATTAAATATAATATTTTGCTAAGTAACAAAATTTCCAATCCAATTTTGTGGAAATAAGAAATGCATTTTTCAAATATTGTGTGTTATGTATAGAGAACTTGATCAGAAAAATGTCTGCTACTTAATAAGACTGTAATGATTAACTCTATTGGAAAAGAATATAAGACTAAAAGTAGAACGTTTAGATATGCATTCAACATACACCTGAAATACCTTTTAAGGGGTTCTCTGTATTCTAAGGGTGTGCCTTCAGAAAAAGTAAGTAATCCTCCGAGTGGAATATATAAATATTCAGAGACAGAAATCTAAAAAGGTTTTGATGTGTTAATGGCAAAGTAACTTGTATCAGACTTAACATATATAAAAATGATCAACTTTATAAAAGTTACTAACTCTGCTAGGGGAAATCTTTTTTGAAGACATTGAATAGCACCCCAAAACATCCAGCAACTGGAGGATGTATAACATTTGAAAGAAGCCCTTGGTAAGACTCATGTTTACATGAGAACACTCTCTCGACTATTCTATGAGAAACAGCTATATTCTTTTTATAACAAATGTACTGTAAATACAAAGACAGGTTGAAAGTTAGAAAATGACTTAACATAACTCTAAACACAAGAAAACTGATGTGACTAAAAAATAGATAATGCAGATCTTAGGATATAGATTATTAACATAGAAAAACAATTTATTATAATAGGAAATTTTCATCAAGAGCACAATAAACTACATTTTATACAGAAAATAACAGTTTCAAAACAAAAAAAATTGGCAGAACTAAACTAATTTTAAATATTCACAAAAAAAAATCCACAATCATAGGTGGGGAAATGGATATCCTTCTCTCAGAGAATGACAAACAACAACAATTTAAAAAGTAGAAACAAAAACACAAAAATCAGTAAGGATATAAAATTCTTGAACAATACTATCAATCAACTTGATGTCACTGATATTTCTAGAACAGTATATCAAATATCTGTAAAATCCATGTTATTCACAAGAGCATATAGAATATCAACAAACAGATAATATGCTGGACCATAAACTAAAACTCAAAATTAAAAAAAAAGAAATTATGCTGAATATATTCTTTTGACAACAGTTAATGAATTTAGTTGGAAGACAATCAAAATAAATTTATTCAGAAATACTCCTAAGTAATGAAAAGTATAAAACATACCTTTAAATAAATCATGCATTTAAACAAAAATTACAAGGGAAATTAGGAAGCATACCCAATAGAATAATAACAAACCATAACATAAAATAATCATGAAAACATTATTAGAGGACAATTTATAGCTTTAGTTACTTATATGTCTTTTTAAATACAACATCAAGATAAGATCCATGAAATAAATGACAAGCTGAGCTTTATTTAAACATAAAATTTCTGTGAAAGACATTGTCAAGTGAATGAGAAGACAAGGCACAAATTGGGAGAAAATATTTCCAAAGGACAACTCTAGGAAAGGACTGTCATCCAGAAATATACAAAGAACTCTTCAACCTCAAACAAAAGAAAACAAACAACCCAATTTAAAAATGGGGTAAGGACCTTAATTGAAACCTCACCAAAGTTATAAGATGGAAAATTAAGCATATGAAAAGATGAACTACATCATATAGCAGAGAAATGCAATTTAAAATAACAGTGAGATATCATTGTGCACCAACTAGAATGGCTAAAATTGAACTACTGACAACACTAAATGCTTATGAGTCTATGGAGCAACAGGAACTCTCATTCACTGATGGCGGGAATGCAAAATGCTACACTTTGGAAGACAGTTTGTTGATTTTTTTTGTTTACAAAACTTAACATACTCTTTATCAAAAAATCCAGCAGGTGCCCTCCTTTGTGTTTTCCCAAAGGAGTTGAAAACATGTCTACACATACACCTGCACACAGATGTTTATAGCAGCTAATTTATAACTTCCAATACTCAGGAACAACCAATACATGCTTCAACAGGTGAATTTGTAAATACACTGTGGTATATCCAGACAATGTAATGTTATTCAGTGCTAAAATGAAATGAGCTATCAGGCCATGAAGACATGGAAAACTTTAAATTAATATTGCTAAGTGATAGAAGCCAATCTATAAAGGCTACTTACTCTATTATTTCAACTATATGACATTTTGGAAGAGACATAGAGGCAATAAAAGATCATTGTTGCCAGAGGTGCAAGCAAGAGAGATGAATAGGCAGGGCACAGAGGATTTTTAGGACAGTGAAAATACTCTGCATCATATTATAATGATGGATATATGTCATCATACTTTTGTCCAACTCATGGAATATACAATACCAAGAATGAACCTAAAGGTAAACTATGGCTTGGGGTGATTAGGACACATTCATCCTTGGTAAAAAGAAAAGCACCTTTCTGGTGAGCAATGTTGATAATGCAAAAGGCTGTTCATTAGTGAGGACAGAGTGTATATGGGAAATCTCTGTACCTCCCTTAATTTTGATGTGAATCTAAAGCTACTCTAAAAAATAAAGTCTTTATAAAATAAAAATGAAATCGTTCTGTACATATATTAGGAAATAAAGAATGCATTTTTATTTCCTTTTTTTTTAATGTGGTCTGAACACATTTTTTTTTTATTTTAGGAAGAAGGTAAAATTTTCTTTTCTTGACACATGAAATATTTATAGTCATGTTCCTTCGTGAGCTCACATGCCAGCTTTCTTTCATTAATGTTCACTCTCTGCCTCTATGTCCTCAAATGCTTGAGGGTTAAACCTGGAGTATTTTTATCAGCTGATTCCCTAATATCAACATCCTAGAAACAATAGGTCATAGCACCTGTGTAAAATATCTATACACCTGCTTAATTGAAAGTACTTTTCTTTCTGGACAAATAATACCTATCTGAAAAAAAAAGTTATGTGACAAAATTAATTTCACTGAGAAATGCTGCTAACTGTTTTAACACTGTCTGAACAATACTGGTTTCCATGGGTCAATTATTTAGTTTTTGGCTGAAGTTTCCAAAGTTATGGCTATTTCAGCTGGTGACAATCACAAAAATATGCCATTTTTTAGATGCTCATAAATATCAATGATATCATGAGAATTTATTTGACCTACAACAATTCTAATTTCTCATTTTTCTGACACGTTTATGTACACTGATTTGCATGCACTCCAGGGAATGACAGAAACATATGAGCTACTCTTAGAGCACTAAGCAATAATTCTGTACTGGTGAGAGAAAATGCTCTTTTTACTTGTACCCATTTCTCCTCCATCAAAATTACCACTGAGTTAAATGAAGAATATACAGACATTGCATCTTGTCTAAAAATATGGAAGATATTTACATTCTCTTCCCAAAGGAAATGTGTCTATTTTAAGACTACAAGACTGGGCATTAATCCCCTGTCCAAAAAGGAATGTGTAAAAATAGATTAAATTAATGTACTGTATTAATTGAGTTTTCACATAGTTTCAGAGACAAATAATGTCTTCAATGTTATTCATACTTTAATATAATTTTTTAGTATGAAAGAGGTCATAAATAACTGCCACTTTCTTGCACAATATAGTCATATTATTTATCTTGTAGTTGGAGCTATATAGCAATGTTGTTTCTCCCTACCACCACCACCACAGTCTCATAGGAAATGATACAGCCTCTGCTCGCTGAGTATTGTATGTAACTGTTTGTTTCAATTCTATAGATTTTAAAGGAAATTTTAGTTTTTAGATGGATTTGTTGAAATATATCATTCATGCAACCAATATTTGTTGTCCAGTGTGATAGAAAAGCCTGAGTGTCAGAAATATCTAAATACAAATACCTGCTTTTCATTTGCATGTTATATGACCTTGATCAAGTCAAAACAACTTTCTGAACCTCAGTTCCTTGCCTAAAAATGAAAATGATTTCAAGAATTTTGTGAGAATTGTGTAAAATATATGTGAATTAGGATTTGGAACAAAACAAAGAGTTGCTGACTTATTATTATTATTGTCATGGACTAGACACTTGGCAGGTATTGGGGATGTACAGTCATCATCAGTGCCACCAAGGAATGCATAGATAGAGGTGGGAGGATATGTGTACAAATAATTGTAATATACTGTGTTTTATTATACAAAAATAAGGTTGCAGTAGTGAGTTGCCTGAATTTACAAGCTCACCGCTCATCTTTGATTTCTTGTATTTGTATTGTTAGAAATGAATAAAAGGAGGGAACAAAAATTAAGTGAAAACATACACATTCTTCATATACATAATTACATTTCCTCCTGTCTCTTTACAAAAAGAATGAAAATGACTTCTCAACACCATTTTCAGACCAATTCTGTTTTTCTCTTCCCTTGTGGCAACCATTACTGTGAAAATGGTAAGGATTCTTCCAAATCATTTATATATAGGGACACAATTTTTCCTCCTCTTATACTCTTAATAAGACATATTATATGCCATAGAATTGACACTAACAGCTTTTTAAAAATTCAACATTGTTTCTGAGATATAAGCTTGGCATACGTATATTTGTGTCCAGAAAAATCAATCTATCATCTATTTTTCTATCTACCTAGATTTGTGACACTGCAGAGTAGTCAGAGTGCTCATATCATATTCTCTTTAACCCATTGATGAACATTGCAGTGTTTCCTACTTCTTGATACTACAAAGAAGCTGTGCTGAATTGAATGTGCTCATAAGTTGTTTTTCTGTAAACATACATTATTATTGATTTCTGGATTGTCTGAAACATTAATTTCAGTAGATATTGACAAACCTTGTCTCAAGGTTAACTATCATACTTAACAACCAGCAGCATATGAACATTTCTAATTCTTCCCCTCCAGGAATGAATAGAGATTTTAATATATTTTTTTCACTTACTAAATTAAATATAGGAAGTTCTCACTTATTCTCATTGGTCTCTTGGTTTTCCTTCACAAACTGTTCATTTTTTAAATTTGTTTTTCTCTTCCTATTTGATTTGTAGAACTTTTCAAAATATATTCTGAATATTAATCCATTTCCTGATATATGAGTCATGAATATTTCTCCCAGACTACTGTTTATATATTGCTTTCATTACAGCATTTTAGCATAACTTCTATTAACTTTGGATAGTTAAACAGATCAATATTTTCTTTATGCATTATGATAAAATTATTTGTTATAATTTAATAAGATAATTCTACCAAAAGTATGTTAAAATATTTAGTTGTTTTTTGGTTAGTTCATGCTTTGGCTTTCTCTACTTATGCCATAATTTATTTTTGAATAAGCAATTCATTTATATGTGTGAAAATGTAGAGGATTAGAAATTTTCATACCCACTCTTTTCTTTAGCCATCCAGTTTCCATCCTTTGAAGAAGCCAATGAATTACATAAGATTTCATGTCTATCCTGAGGAAAGATTTTGTGAATGCACAACACTGTCAAATATTCTTATGTTCCTTTGTAAAGACAAATTTTAGAATACCAAAAACATTATATATTGAGGGTAGTTCCCTAACAGATTTCCCTGTCAATTCAGAAAGAACTTATTTATTATTTCAATGGTTGACCTCTATTCTCTGTAAACATTTATCATGCTTATTTAACAAGTTTTCTATTTAGGAAGTTTTAAGTTTTGTGTTTTATTTTTTTACTTTATTAATTTGTACTTATTGTTTCTTATAGCCAAATGTAGAAGTACATTGTGTATGTAGAAGTTCTTAGGAACAGAACTGTGGAGTTAAAAAGTTACAATTTTGGATGTGGTTAATTGTCCTGCATGGAGATTACATTAAATACACAGTTTAACCAACAGTGTATTACAGTGACCATTTCCTAAGCCTTTAATTAACCCAGAGTGTTATCAAACTTTACAATATTTAACAAATAGATGAGTGAAAAATATTACAATATATTTTTAAGTTTTATTTCTCTTCCCAGGGTTAAAATTGAATATATTTTTATATATTAGAGCCAATTGTATGTCCTTTCTCTTACATGTTAATAGCATATGCTCTATTTTATGAGATAGTCACTTTCTTATGTAATATCAGAAATTCTTTATAAATGAAGTTTGAGCTTTATCTGTGCTATTAGTTGCAAAATAGTTCCCATTTTTGCAATGTAATTTTTTCTATACTATTTTAAAATTTTGTTGAGGTATAACTGTTGTACAATAAATCACACAGGTATACAATCTAATGAGCTTTACATAGGTACACCCATGAAATTATAACCGAAATCAATATAATTAGTGCATCAATCACTCTGGACAGTTCCTTCATGCCCTTTTGAGGTCTTGCATCATCAAAAATACACAGAGATATTTTGGTGTTGTTTCATTTATCATTGTTTTTCATTACTGAGTAGTATATGGGTATACCATAATTTGTCCATTTTATCTTATGATGAGCATTCAGTTTTGTTTATTTAACTTAATTAATTTAAGCAATTTTAAACAGTACTATTTTTTTAATTGTAATTGATAATTTTTTGCTATTTTTTTTTGAGGTGGCAGAAGCTATTTCCCAGTGCTGTTAATTAATTTAGCCAACCAATTCTGTGTTCAAAAAATTACCTTATCTCTATTTAGAGAACAAAGGTTAAAAACAAACTAAGTTCTCCCTTTAAAGATAATTGGAGTGACATATATTCTTATTTCTTAATAAGATGACCATATGTCACTATCCCTTATTAAACTTAGAAAATTTCAGACTTACTATGATCTTTTGAATTTTCAGGGTAGGATCATTTTTCATATATTTATTTTGATCTGGCTTTAGTCTTTAACAATCTATGGAATTGCTCTTATCAATATGGATGAGAAGACAGAATACAAATCCTACTTGAGATGAACTTAGATCAAATGTTCCAGGGAAACCAGGAGTGTGAATCTGGGGATAAGCTTAGTAGGCAGGCACTTAGCCACAAACATAAAACCAATCCAAAATTTAATGCTAGGAGTTAATAAATTTTGCAAATGAAGTAGAATACGTAATGTGCAAATACATAAATTATGTCACTGTTACCTTTTGTAAATCCCTCTCCTCCGACACCAAATACAATGGTACATTTTATATATATATATGTATAATGGTAACAATATTATACACAGCAGTCATAGTAGTATAATTTCATTTGGGTTCCTGGAACTGCTTCCAGTGTGTGTATGTGAGAGGGGGTCTTTCTACACATACTTAAACCAAGCAATTCTCGAACACCAGGAGGGTGTCCAAAGAACTCAACTCAGTTATGATGCAGACAGCACCAGATTCCCAGATTAAGGGCTCCTGTCCAGCATGACTGCCCTCCACCCCCCACTCCAGGTGCCAGTCATAAGCCCCAGACAGTTTAACTGTGCTTCTGACCTACTGGCTACAGATTGGAGGTTCCCACAACCTTCCCTTAGGTTTCATTAATTTGCTAGGGTGCCTCACAGAAGTTAGGAAAACAGGTTTACCAGTTTAATAAAGGATACCATAGAGGATAGAAGTTAGCAGCCAGATGAAGAGAGACATAGGGCAAGGTCCCAAATAAAGGAGATTCTGACCTCGTGGAGCTTGAGGCCTGGCTCAATGGCACGTGGAGGTGTTCTGGTTCTCAGAGCATAGAAGCTCCCCAACTGAGAAGCAGGATCCAACTGAGCAGAGCAGAGCAGAGAGGGCAGAAAATGATAAGCTGTTCTCTAGGGTTTTTGTGAGGGTTTCATTGCTTAGTCATGACTGACTAAATTATTGACCACTGGCTGATTCAGTTCTGAGCCTCTGCCCTTGGGTGGGAGTCCAGAAGTCTCTCATTAACATGTCAAAATACTCATTTCAACTTTTAGGCTGCAGTGTTTTCAGGAACTGTGGATGAAGACCAAATACACCTGAGAAATACTCATTTGGTCATACAAATGATCAAATATGTATTTCTTATAATTCATAATATCACACCTTTAAAATATAATCTCTGTGAAATATGTCTTCTCATAATGGATATGAGATACCTTTAATAAATCTGTGACAGCTGGACTACTGGGCGTGATTTTATGTAGTCATGGCCATGGACTCTGAGTCCTACTCTTTCATTGAAATTTGAAGGGCAAGCTTTAGGGTTAACAGTAAACTTAACTGTCTTTCATATTCACAATACCTTTTTATCCTTTAAAAAATTTTTAAGCACCATGCTGCTATAATTGCTCTGAACCAAAGCCAGCTTGCAAAGACAACCAAGAGAGATGAAGATTCTTAGAAGATGAGGCAACTTGGCTGTATGTTTAATGCCTTATTACTTACATGGACATGATCAAATGCTGTGGGGAAAAATATAGCACCTGAAATACATCCAAGTGTCTTTATTCAATTTAAGATTTTAAAATAAACTTAAATTATTACCAGTATGGCCTCATCCTTGTCTGAAGCACAAGACATCTCATCAGAATTATACCAAAACTGAGTTGGTATCTTCATTTTCATTAACATTTACTCTTATTCATGTAAATTTTTCTGGTTAAATATGATTATCATAGATAGATGGTCAGTCATGCTGTTCAGGGAAACAAGAACAGTGCATGCACAATTCAGCCTTAGGTGGGATCTGCCTACTGGCAAATTCCAATTGCCTTTTGTTGTATTTTATATTTCCATTTCTGATCACAAAAAATAAAATGATATAGTTCTGCAACTTTGTGTGTGTGTGTGTGTGTGTGTGTGTGTGCATATATTGTTTTGACAGAGTGTTTTTTTCCCTAAAAGTATTATATTGAGATGATTTTTATTTGTGAAATAACCCTGGTAATCCTTATTACCAACTATAGATTTTCTTTCGGTGTGTACACTTCAGTCAAGGCTAATTTCTCTACTATCTAATGGTGAGCAGTAACTAAGAAAGCAAACTTGGCTAAATGCATAAATGTTAGCAAAGGGACATTTAAATACTGAAACAAATATGTTTAATTTTATCAGTTAATCAACTACTAAGTGTTATTGTGCCAAAAAACTTAACTCTGATTTATTTTTTTTCTTCTTTAACAAGTCAACCAGGTGCAGAATGTTTCAGAGTTTAGGATTTCTTATAATTTTAATTGCTACCATCAATTCCTTCTTTTTAAAATATTTTTATTTAAGTACCATTGATATACAATCTTATGATGATTTCACATAAACAACACTGTGGTTTCAACATTCACCCATATTATCAAGTCCTCACCCCCTCTATTGTCACTATCAGCATAGTAAGATCCTATAGAGTCATTACTTATCTTCTCCATACTGTACTGCCTTCCCCATGACCTACCTATATTGTGATTGCTAATTACAGTGCCTCTTAATTCCCTTCTCCATCCCCACCCACACTGTCCAACGTCTCCCCTTTGGTAACCACTAGTCCCTTCTCCGTGTCTGTGAATCTGTTACTATTTCATTCCTTCAGTTTTGCTTTGTTTTTATACTTCACAAATGAGTGAAATAATTTGGTACTTATCTTTCTCCACCTGGCTTATTTCACTAAGCATAAAACACTCCAGCTTCATCCATGTTGTTGCAAATGGTAGGATTTGTTTTATTCTTATGGCTGAATAACATTCCATTGTGTATATGTACCATATTTTCTTTATCCATTCATGTATTGATGGACACTTAGGTTGCTTCCATATATAGTGCAGTGATAAACATAGGGGTGCATGTGTCTTTTTGAATCAAGGATCTTCTTTTCTTTGGGTAAGTTCCTAGGAGTCTAATGACCAGGTCAAATGGTACTTCTATTTTTAGTTTTTTGAGGAGCCTGAATATTGCTTTCCACAATGGTTGAACCAATTTTTCCTACCAACAGTGTAGGAGAGCATCAGTTCTTTCTTAAGACTAAGGAGGAAAAAAGAAATAAACTATAAATTCTATATTATTCCAAATCATAGATAATCTTTAAAATATGCAGCTATATACATGAGCATAAAATCAAGTAATACATTGTTTTAATTATACTCCTATATTTTTTTCAATTTAATATCTACTTAAAATCTTTTTAACTAGTATGTTTCCTATTTGGAATGGATTCCCATTTAATTAAGCAAATGGTGTTAAAGTTTCATTCACCACTAATTTATTAACTGAGAAAATATATTATTAATTTCTAAAAGGTAACAAGTGAATCATTTCACATATTTATAACATATTTTCATTTTGGGTATATAATTTTTATAGGGGAAAGAAGTATAATTATTGTGATGTTTTAAACTCTAACAATGATTATTACTGAGATCTATCTATAAACAAGTTATTATAATAAGTACAAATGGAAACTTTCTCGTTGTTATAATATTGAATTCTTTATGAAATGTATAGTTTTTACTTTTTTTAGCCTTAAAAATCAAACATTTTGATTGTAAACCATTGTGCTCCTTATTTTGGTATTATTACTAAATTTACTTTTCCTCATTCATTTTCAAACTGACGTTAACAACCAAAACAATATTCTAAGAGACACTGACCTTTCATTGAACACAAGAAGCCATTGAGAAAGAAGAGAATTGACTAAAATTACACAGGGCAGCAGAGATAAAGAATCTAGTTGAATGAATTAGAAACAATATTTCTATTTGCTGCAGTAGCTCATTTACAAATTGTGACTAGTATGACCCACAGAATTTTAAAAACCTAATTTTTTTGTATTATTATTGAATCTCTAAATGTACACACAGACACATACAAATCACACTAAGTACAAGACAAGCTGGAAAATATATTAACACAACCACCAGCCCAAATGAAAGTATTAATAAAGAATTAATAATGAAAGTTTAATAAAGAAGAGAAGGAAAAACTGAATTGCTTCAAGCAAATTCTTGAAAAAAAGTACCTGTTAAAGTAACTAAGTGGGAGACATCAAGAGGGACACAGATAAAACTTGATCAATCCAATATAAAGCAGCTAAAAGAAAGAAAGAAAGTAAAAATTAAGATGATGGATTTAATTCAGTTATAGTAACCATTGGAATAATAAAAGTGGATTATATTCCTTTAAAGACAGAGATTCCCAGATTGTCTAAACTAAAAAATAGCTTGTGTTATGTATAAGAGGCTTATCAAAACATATGAATGCAGTAAGTCAATAATAAATGGGTATTAGGGAAACTTGGGAACATATACAAAGCAAATACTAACATTAAAACCCACAATAACAAGTACTATATTAAGACAAAATTCGATGAGGATACACAATATTTGAAAATCAAAATGAACAGTCGAGTTAAATTTTATATGACACTGCACACAACCTATATAGGATATGCATTACCTGCAAACACAAATAAACATTTACAAAAATTATGTATTAAATTATTAAACAAGGGTAAGCAAATATAGAATAATTAATATGACAAAGGCCATGTTTTGTCCTTAGGAAATCAGACAATATAACTAGAAATAAATAACAAATATTTTTAAAACCTCCAACATATGAAAATAATGAAATAACTAATTTTAAATTGTTCACCAATAGAAGAAGGTATCATAATGGATATTACAAATTTTTAAAATTATACTAATGACAACACATATACTAAATATCAAAACGTCAGATAGAAAAAATAGTACATAAATATTAACGTTTAGTTTTAAATGCATCCATGTTTCAAGGGAATATTGAAAAGTAATGGCCTAGATATTCAATCAAGCCGCTAATAAGTAAAACTTCAGAGTAAATTCAAAGCAAATCAAAAGTAAATAATATACACCAACTAAGAAACTTATGTAGTAAGTAACAAAGAAACAGTGGATTCATTCATTCAGAAAAAAAAAGCCTGACAAAACAAAAATGCTCTGGAAAAATTGATCAAGGAAAAAGAGGGTAATTTTATAGAGCTTGAGATAATTGTTTAACAACACATGCAGAGTAAAATTTAAAAATCAATAGAGACTACTGTAGGAATCTTTATAGGCAATATATTTGAAAACAAACAAATGGACAGTTTTCTAGGAAATCGTAAATGACAATCATTTAAAAAAATTTAGAAAACTAAATATACCTAACAGCACTAAAAAATATAAAGCACTTCTTAAAACCATTTATACACACACACACTCACCTATGAAGTTATGCTAACTACTTTAACAAGAGAACATTCTTGTATTACCTTATATTAACTTTCCTAAGAAAGGAGATAAATAAATTTTAAAAATTTTGGTAACAAAGCTGATCTAGAACATGTTATTCCCATTTATAAACATAAATGCAGAAATCTGAAATGAATGTTAAAGAAAAAGTTATTCTGACCTCGTTAAAATGGTAAGAAGACTTTACCAGGATTATTGAGAAAAGAGGTCAAGACAGTTGGAATAGTGAAGAGAGAGAGTGTCCAACTCTAACTACAAGAACAAGTGGGGATTTACAGGCAAGGAGTGTGTTTGTGGGAGAGGTGGGGGTGTGGGCCAGGGAGTAGAAAACTAAGAGAAGGTATGCACACATCAAGGGAATGAGAATTCTTACCTGACTGACCAAACATGACTCTTGCCAAGGGCAGGCTAGAGTGATCATCATCAAGAGTAGGGAGTGAGGAATTTGATTAGATGGGAGAGTGATCATATATCAAGGGTAGGAAGATTCTCTCTAAGCTGACTTAGTGGATTCTTTCTAAAACTGAATTCTTCTGAGAGGGACACTGAAGGCCAAGATCTGGGCGTGGTTGAGAAGAGTACTCAGCCTAGCCAAATTTGGTCAAAGACAGAGTCTTTGTCTAGAAAGATGAATAGTTTGGAGACAGAATTTCAAAAAAATCAACATACATTCTTATCAAGTATGAAAGTTACTTAACCCTATTATGAACACAACAAAAAGTGAAATGATAAAACTTCATATGCCCTCTTTATTTAAAGCTAAAATATCATCAAAGACCTTTTTAAACACTCTTTCTACTGGATATTCTACTGACACAGTAACCAGTTGAGTAAGTGGAGATGGGGCGAATAAGAGAAGACTTGAAATGGAAATAAGCAGCCTTCTCTAATTTACAAGGAGGTAACTGCCTGAAGAAAAAATTCCTTTTAAAAATTTACAAGTTACCTTATAAGGTTGTTTAGCAAGTTCTCAAATACTCAATTAATGTATCACAAGTATGAAAGGAAAGTTGTTTATCTTCTTAACTTCACTGTTTAATATAACCCAGATGAACTGTACATCATCTGGTAACATTTTAAAAATAATTATTTGCTTAAATATGAAAATAAAATTTGAAAGAGTAGAAAAATTCTATCTATACTTTCTATTATATTTTTTCCTAAAATAATTGAAAATAAATCTGTTCCTGACAACTATGGTCTTTTTAATGCTTGGGAAATAATTTTGTTTTATGAAATGTCTATTAGTGAATTTAAAAATAAGGACAATTGTTCCCTGTAAATTGAAGTTAATATGAATTTTGATTAAAGGTAAGTTCTATACCAATACATTGTTGATATTGCCTTTTACATAACCATTAATAATGATCAAAACCACCATGCTCTAAACATACATTCCAACCACAAGTCCCCAAAATTAAATAATTTGAGCTTAGTTTTTCTAATATGCCCTAAGTGTGATGTAAATCATTAACAGGTTAAGATCAAACATCAAATTATATGCTTGACATTAAATCTGTGCTGGCAAGAAAAAAATTTAGAAGCTTAAGCATGTGTGGAATTAAAAAGATAAAGAGTTTTTCCCTGAAGATACATCTTTTAGGATGGATAAAAATATGTGAATAATCTGCTAGAAATAGATTGCTATAAGCTTTTAGCTAGTACAAAGCTGCCTAATTTAGATATGCCTAAAAGGTAACAAAATTTATCAAGTGATCAGTATAGAACAAATGTACTCTGTCTACTTGTGGTGTGCATATATGAATGCCCACTAACATACACATCATTTACTTAAATACATATGTGTATACATACATTGTGTGTTTGTGTGTGTGTATAAACAGAACTTTTGCAGAAGGACTTAATATAAGTACACATTGACTACTTCTGTATTTCCTTTCCCTTCCCAAAGAAGGTTAAAGTTTTTCAGAGAGGGAAATTATATATTTACATCAACATTTTTTTATCCATCATATTAAGACTCATCCTAATGCCACTCTGCTTAAAATAGTTGAACTTGGTGTCTGACTGGCCCCTATTAGGACATGCATACCCTGTTTTGGCAAAATGATATGACCAACACCAAATGTTTAAAAAGAAAATAAAGAAAAATAGTTCAAGACTAGCTTGAGGGAAGAGACATATACCATGGAATAACTGGCAGATCAATGACCAAAAATTAGTAGAGAAAAGCCACAAGCAATACTTTGATTATTTAATAGTCCCTTCTTGAATGTTTAACTTCCCTGTAGACAGGAAACTAAACTCCTATAGACCCCAGTTTCCAAGAATCAAGCACCTGAATACATTCTGAATAACATTAAAAGACACAAGGGATTTTGTTGAGTGTTAAACAAATGAATCTACAGAATCTACATTAATGGATACTTACAGCCATGCTTTTAAAAATATATGTGTACACCTGCAATGATCAGGCCCTGGGTTAGGCAGTAGAAGTATAAGAGCAAAGAAATGAAAGTGAGCTCTAGATGCTTATATACAGATAAAAATAAAAAGTCATGATAGAAGGATAAAAGCTCTGAAACATATGTGAACACTGGAAAGAAGGCCACCGTGATTATTAGATCCTGGTCAACTGAAACTTCAACTGACTTGTGTCATTTTAGCATGAATGCATTTAAATTTCACCAAACAACCTTTCCTTTTTGTAGTAAACAAGGTGGGCAGTATGGGAAGAGTGAGATAAAGATCGTAAGAAAGGTAAAAAATGTAACACAGCCATGATCATGTATTATAAACAGAAATAACAAGAATTAATTGCTTTCACTATTTGACTGTTTCCTCAACTGTTCTATGTATCTCAACTCAATCTAAAATATGCCATTACATAGTAATATGTGCAAGGATAAAATACCAACATTTTACATAGGATTTTGTTAGTAGGAACACTGAGAATTATAAGAAAAGGTGCATAACAAATTAATGAGTTACAACAGCAAACTTACTGGAGAAGTAGAACAGGGAATTATGTTCCTTCATGCAATCTCTTTATTTTTGCCTTGTTAAGCAAATAATAACTTGAGATTGACAATAATTTTAATAAATCTACGTATTTTAACTCACAATTGCATGTATTGCCAAGGACTGAATATTTGTGTCCCCCAAAATCCATATGTTGAGGCCCTAATCCCAAATGTGGTGGTGTTTAGTGTTGGAGCCTTTAGGAAGCACTTGGATTTGGATGAGGTCATGTGGATGGATCCCCCATGATGGGTTTGCTGCCCATAAAAAGGGATGAAGAGACCAGACTTGTCTCTAGGCCATCTGAGGTTACAGTGAGAAGGTTCCTATCTACCATGCAGGAAGCAGGCCCTCACCAGATACCTCCACCATATTGGTACTCTGATCTCAGTTTTCTAGCTAGTTTGTGGTATTTTTTTAAAGTAGCCCAAACCTATGAAGACATGTACCCAAAATACAATTTGAAATATATGCTCCTGGTCTTGTGATATGAATAGAAGAAAATGAGCTAGAAAACAAGAGTAGATATTTCATATGTAATTTAAATTACCTAGATTTCTTTTAATTGAAGTCAAAATATTAGAAAAATAATTTTGAGAATAGAAAACAAGTATTTGTTTTTTATTAGAAACTAATATAGTGCAAAATGCATTGCCCCAAAGTTTGTTGGAAAGTGCCTTGTCATTGAATTTATCTGGAATTTTAGTTCAGTGTCTTAAGAGGTGTCTACTGAGTGTGAATTTTAAATTACAAATCCATATGAATATGTCAGTTTAATACAGCAGTCCATTACTTAACTACTCCATTAGTCTGCTATCTCTGGTAAAATTAAAGCTTGTCTTCAGAGCAAGGACATCATCTTCTCATCTTTTCTCACTTAGACTCTCATAATAAATCCATCTACCCGATTTCCTTTCTTAACCCATCCTTTTCTAAGCTATTTTCCACACTGTGGTAAATGATCATTCTTAAATGCTCATCTGATCAAAATGCTTCCCTGCACAAAACTCAGATGACTTACCATTAGCTTGAAGGTAAAATCCACTCTATCTTAAGCTAGCTAAAAAGCCAGGGAAAAAAGGTTACCTATTTATCTTTCATCTTTTCTGTTTAACTCCTGGAAAAATATAAATATAAACAATATATGTGATATATATATACATACATATATTTATGTATGTGCATGCATATATATACTATTCCTGAATTGTAGCTATGTGGAATTATTATATCCTCATCCTTTTCACAGCTTTTCCTGTTTTTTTTTTTTAGTGTTCCTATCTGCTCTAATTTGACTGATGTATTGCTTAAATACTAATCCTAGATAAAATTTATTTCTCTTGCCCCTTTGGATAACTATACAAGGTCACTTATAAGATGCTACTATAATAATTAATTTGATTGAAACTCCAACATACTATGAAATTCTGAAAGTAAGCATTTTAATTATGTTTGAAATATTGACTTTAACATTGAGTTTAATAGCTATAGATAGATTTCAGGTTTTAATACTAATTAAATAAATGAAAATTTAAAGACCTAAATCAAGGAAATTATCCCATCTGATTTAAACCAAGCAAAAACAAAGTACCTCAAATCATTTTTTTAAACATAAATCTGTAGTACAAGGTTCTTTTTTGTTTAATTATAATCGATGCCAAGGATTTTCTAAACATTGAATGAAGAAATACACATTTAATAGAAGCCAAGTTAGCCATACATAAGATGATTTTTAAGTTGCTTTCAAAATTAAATGAATTTGCATTTTATTTCCCCTTTCCGTATTGAAAAAAAAGTATGTTTTTTTCCAAAACACTGAATTGCTATGTGTTTGACCTGCTAAATTTTCTGTTCACTTAAATGAAAGCTAAACAGTGCCATGCAAGTAATAACATTCTACATTTCTTACAGAATACTAATGATTTCTAGTAAATTGGATTTTATTACCAAATTTGTATATAAGGGAGTCAGTTATTCCATAGAATGGAGTGTCATCATGCCTTGAGAAGTTTGGGTAAATTTTAAGAATGTTACAGTAATATTTTAGAGTACAAAAAAAAGGCTTAATGGTAATATTTAAATAGAAGTATATGACCTGCCAAAGGAAAAAAAAATGCCATTGATGTAATATGCATATATATTTTTAAAAAATCATTTAAAATTTAAATCATTTAAAAATTAAATGATAACATTAAAAAAATCAAAATAGTGAACCCTTAATAAACTAATGGTTGCAACTTAATGGCTAACTTGAGGCAGATACTTCAAGACTGGATGTGAGTTGAATTAACACGATAACCAGGTGAAATAAACTAGCAGGGTAATGGTTGCCATTAGTTCAGTGACTGAATCTTAGTCTCTTGCCTTAACAGCATGAGGACCTAAAGATTACTTAAGAGTAAAAATAAATACTTTTACTTCACAAGATCTGTTAAGATTTGAAAATATGATTTGGGTGGACTTCAGATACTAATATGATGGGTTGAATGGTTGTTAGGTCACTCACATGCTCAAGGGAAGTAGGATTGTGTTTAAACAGGATTTTTTAAAAAATCTCTACCTGCACAATAGACAGTTGACATTTGAGGGTGAGAGAAAGAAAGCAACTTTACAAGGTTGGGCTTTTGGGATGTGGGGCAGAGTCTTCCAGGCAACACTGATGAGAAAACATTCTTTTTACCTCTAAATCCATGGAGGCTTATGAAATATTTTGCTCTACAACTGCAGAAATAACATCTTGTTCTTCGTAAGCAAAGGGCATTTGATTTTTCTCCTTCAGAGAAAACCAATAGAGGCTTGACTCTAAGAAGTTCTGCTTTACACAGATTTTTTTTAATAGCTTTATGAACATGTGCAACAAATAACAGTGCAAGTACAATATGTGGGTTAGGGGGAATGGTGGTGAATTCCTCTGTACTTTAAGGATTTGATGTTTAATAATTTCTATTAGGGAAGACAATAACTTGCTCTGCTCAGCATATAAACTTGATTATTACAAGGACAAATCAAACTGGCTGAAAGTAATGAAGCCTAAAGTCAGACAACAAAGGAGAACATGTTGTGTAAACAAAGTAGTAAAGGACGATGAGAACTGGTATTCAAGAGCAGGCAAAACAAGGTCCTGGTGGTTGGCCATTAAAACCTTACTAATACTGATCTTAGGAGGGAATAAGAGTGCACTGCAGGACTGTATTTTAGTCATATAAAATATATTTTTATTTTTAGTTTTCTGTAAGTATGTGTAAAGTTTGTGTAATAAAAATGTTTGCAAATAGGAGAGAGATGAGTGTTGAATACCTTTTTTTTTCTCAAGTTACAATTGATTTAAAAAAAAAATCAAGCATCAATAAAGAGAGATACTGGAACCAAGTTGATTTTCTTGTCCAGAGACAATAGTTTAGAGATACATTATGCTTTCTTGAATAGTTCCAGAACAGTGATTATCCATATTTTCTTTTGCTTTTATTTATAAAAGGCATTGCACCACCTTTTCTACAAAATACAAAGACTAAGTGGGTTATCCCCCAGTGTCCATACAGTTATGTAGGAGATATAAAACAGGCAACTAAAAAGTAGTGTAGAATTTAATCAGTGCATGAAAATATTACAAATATTTGGAGTCAAACTGTCCTGGGGAAGGTAACCAGAAACACTTTACAGGATGAAAGGCATATGGATTAAGCTTTGAATTAAGTCTAGGGTTTTAAAAGTTAACACTACAATCAGGAGGAGCCTTGTATTTCACACTCATACTTGGCCTATATTCCATAGGTGAATAGAGTTAGTGATAGTACAGATCAATTAATTTGTATGATCAGAACAAGGAAGAAAACATTTGGGCAATGGCCTGAAGGACCTATGACTAGTGCATAAAAGAACAGTTGTTGGAATGAAACCTGTTTAAGAGTTGAAATAGGGCAGTGGAAGAGGAAATGAAGTAGGGACAGAAGTAGGTAATGAAGAAGGAGGCAGAACTTATAATATCTGACCACCTACTGAATATGAACAAAAGAAAGGGACTTAAATATAAAGACAGGACAAAGATGGTGGATTTTGACTCTAGTTGCCTGGGCACTAAGATGGTGAGGCAAGTTGTGTTCCAGGTGTAGGGGGATGAATTTTATGGTTAGGAAATACTGGTTCTTATTTGTGGCTGTGTGCTTAACATATACTATAATATACCTGTAAGTAAATGTAGTATAAATAATATCTAGTTGCAAAATAGTATAACATTAAAGGTGTTGGTATAGCTATTTTCATTTAGTTATTTTTAATATTTTGCTTTAATTTTAGTTATGAACTCTCATTATAAATAATAAATAATACATAGCATTTTGAATTGACATGTTACGATCTACACCTCTCTTCCTGTACAGCATCCTTAGGAGTAAAGTGAAAGTTAACCCAGAAATGATGAAACAACAGCTTTTCCTAAGTAAATGAATAAAATAACATTGTTCTCTGGAGTGCATATGATAAGCAAGCAAAGCTGGATGCTTTGCTTACAAGATTTTAGCAGATTAGTATTTGTACACAGAAAGCTCACAGTAAATGTTCAGCTCTTATCTGGCCTACAAGACAAAGTGTGGTTTTGCAGATAATCAAATCTACCTTAATTTATACAAAATTTGCTTTCTGGAATGTTTCAATCAACTTTCTATTCAATGCCTGTACATATGTAAGTGTTTAAAATATTTCATTTTACTAATATAGTATGGTTTCAATTAATAACCAACAGTAGTTACATATAGCAAATAAATTTTATCTTTAAATAAAAAGCAGGCTATCATATAGAGCAAGAATTTTGTGGATTTAGATGTTCTGTTAATATTCTGGATTACATGATTACTACCAGTGTTAATGCTCTTTTTCCATAAGTATGTATAATATGGAAAAAGAACTAATATCACAATGGTATTAGAGTTTTTTGTTGTTACTGTTTGCTGTCATTTTAAAATATAATGTTATTGGGTCTTCTAGAGAAATAAATTAGAAAATATCTAGACCATTCAATTCAAGTATTCAGATGCAAACTGATAACACTTTTTAGGTGGCAGTTATACAATGAATTATTAAAACAAAAAAGTAGTGTGATTATTCTGCATAAATATATTAGTAGACAAATATGAAATATATTCCTGAATCTTTTTATATTTGTTACTCTATAATATGGTTATTATATTATATACAAAGTATATAGGTGGGGTACAGTAGAAAACCATATCAAGGCAAAGAAAATTTTTATATACTGGGTAGTTAATGTGTGTTAACCTAATATGAAGTTTAAAACAGAAGTCATAATGAAAAAAATCAGCAGAAAGACATATATATGCCCTCCTTGATGACAATAAGAAAGTATGGCCCAATGAGAAAACATGATTATTTATATAGAAAAATAATGTATCTGTAAATTTTATCTATTAATTGACAAAGTAATAACCTCTAAGATATAATTCTAAACAACAGTTAATATAAAATTTAAAAGTTGGAGACTAATCTTAAGTGAGGGTTTTATTTAAAAGAGTATTTCAAATAAGTTAAGATTGGAGCTATTTTGAAAAACATGTATATTTACATAAGAAAAGTATTGTAAATGCAAGAACCAGATGAGGGAGTTCAAAAAAGGTTTCGGGAAATTATCTTGTCCAGAACAGCTATTTCCAAAACTGAGATTATCAAAATCACTTTGGATAATATTTACAATTACAGATTCTCAGGCACTAAACCAGATCTACAGTGGAACAACCCCCAGTGTTGGGTAGAAGGGAATTGATAGTGGATGAATGGGCTGGCTAACTTTGAACAATAACTGAAATTTTGTTTTTTTATTAATTTCATGAATAATCTACAAAATGTTTGGGTAAGAAAATCATAAAGTGAAAGTTCTATTTCATAAGGATAATTCTGATTAAAATGTGTACAATTTATGAAGAAATGAATGAAATACAATTGACTAATTGTAAGGCTATGGTAATTGCACAGTTGAATGATAGTGAATAATTGACCTTGTACACTGCACTTAGCTACTGAAATCATAACTGAAATAAGGAAACGGCAAATATTTTGATGTTAAAATAGTGAGCAATGATACCCAATTAGTTCAGCAGGAAGAGATAAAATTTAAATGTAACTCGTAGGTAAAATGTTAATGCCATTCTTTTGGGAAAGGCAGTCACTTGAGCCCTGTCATTCGGCCCTGGTTTGGCCACATAAGAATGGGCCTTGAGCCTGGAACGCATCCTTACTGACAAGTAAAAAGCCCAGACAAGCTGTGCCAGGTTTATTGTCTTTGTGGAAATTGCTTTCTCTTTTCCAGACTCAGTAGTGTTTTGTCTCTGCTTAAAGCAGGTGCATAGTAAGGCACCTCGCCATCCCCACTGCTGGTTCCTTCCATTACCACACAAGGGGGAGCACGAGGCAAATTGCCCTGCCTTTAGCAGCCAGGGAGACCTGCTGGCCATGGAGGACCAACAGAGACTACTGAAGCTGATCTTGCTGTGTCTCTTCTTTATGTAAGTAAAGTGTTGCTCCATCCAGTGCTTGACCTCTGTGTGTTTTTCTTGGCAAGTCCAATATCAAGATGCAATGGGCAGAAGTGTTCCCTCCCCTGGGATTGGCAACCAGTTGCACAGTACTGTATTCCCTTGGGATTGATAACCGGTACATGGTACTCTGCTTGACATGTTCTGTGACAAGGGCAATGGAAAGAATTTGTACTTCAAGTTTGTAGTGCATCATGAGTAATGATCTGAACATGCTCATTGCAAAATGCCTGCCTGCAGCATGCATGTAGAAATTCCACTTGGTCTTTGAAGAGAGTTATCAGAAGTTCAGGGAGAGGGCAGGGCTAAGGACAAAGAGTTTGGGACAGCTTACCTAAAGTATGCAGAAGGTGAAGGGGTATGTAAAATAAAGATGAAAACTTCATAAAAAAAATAAAATGATGTGAGGATTATCTCTTTTCTAGTTTAAAAATATCTTGCATACGAAATGGGCCCATTAAATGTATGTTCTAAGGATGGAAATAGGCAACAACCATTTAAAAATGAATAATTTAAATAGACATAGCAATAAATGCTGTGTAGAAAGGACATAGTATGAAGAAATAATACTTTTAGTTAGAGTTATCAGGGGAAAATTTTCTTCAGAGCAGGTATTTCTACTGAAATATGGAGGCTTTGAAAAGCTTGGGAAACAGCTTTCAGTATTAAAACAACAAAAAAAAAACAATAGTAAGTACAAATGCCTAAAGAAAAGAAAAGGCGAGTGGATCTGAAGAAGAGAATCCAGCCTTCCCATAATTAACAATGGGCAGAACATAACTGTATTTACAGCAAAATAAAGGAAATTGCCAGCAATTGAAAACAGACAAAACTAAGAACCTGCGTGTAAATTAGGCCTTAAAATGAATGGTTGTCTGAGTATTTGGCATTTAATGAGGTGCCACTCTTGTCTTCAGATAATAGAGTTATCAGACTTTTGAATATAAAGTACTGTTCTCAAAAACATGTGACATACAACTATGGATGTCCTGTAGAGAGTTGATTAGGTTTATTTGGATCTCCAGGAAGATGTGTGTGTGTGTGTGTTTATCCAGGTGCTAGTTAAAGTTCTGGGTTCACATGTTACCTTGTTAACACTCAAAGAGAAAATGTAGATAAAGCAGGGAACAGAACAGAGCTTAACATTACTACAGAATTATAGAAGCTGGTAAGAAAAAGAGACCAACTATAAGGCAAATTAAGAGCCATTTGAAAACTAAACTGGGAGATAATGGTGTCAGGGAGGCCAAAAAAAAAAAAATTTTAAGAAAGGAAGTTTCAAAAAGCCTACCAAAAAGTCCATTCCCATTAAGAATTTTGAAAAGTCTGCTTTAATTAAAGATAACAGATCGAAAAGACTGAAAAGATAATCAGAGAAGTGAGAGAATGGAAGATAAAACTAGAAAAGAATTTTGGTCAAATTTTTTGTAAAAAGAAACAGAAAAATTAGGTGGTAGCTGCAGTAGGGGGATGGGACCAGGAGCAGTGTTTTTATAAATGGTAGATGAGAGAGTTTGTATATAGATATGAATCATATAGTAGTTTAGAAGAGTTGTTTAACATAAGCTATAGAAGTGATATTTAAAAATTAATCCTTGAAAAGGTGAAATGGGACAAATTTCCAAGAGCACAAAAAGAAGACTATAAAGGCAAAACTTATTCATCCATTTAGAAGACTGAAAGAAATGTAGTCACATACAGCAATTTATAAATTAATATATGTATATTAAATTGGAAATTTAAGAGCTGTTCCCTTTTATATCTACTATATTTCCAAATATCTATGAGTTGAAGAGTGGTGCCGTATAGACAATATTAAGCTCAATGTGGAGCTATACAAAAGTAAATTCTGGCCTGGTGCCCTGATTTGCAAGGAAAGTACTGTGGAATTGCTGTGAAATTTTAAATGCACATTTGAGGCTTAAGGTCATATTTTATTCTAAAGTAAATTAATCCTGAGTGATTTTTCTCCAGCAGTATTGAGCTATTTAGGTGAAAACATGAATTAATTTTGTTTTTTTTGATTATAGTTATTTTTTTATGGTGAACTGTAATGTTTGGGACTTTTTCCCCTCAGATGCATATAATAGAATATGATAGGGTATGTTTTTTACAGTAATTATAGGGTTGTATTATTGCCAAGCTATGTAATCTGCTTTGGAGAAAAGAAAGGTTTTCTGTAAAGTAGAAAAATTTTAAGTGTGGTGGAATCAATGAACTGGAAAACACTATGTGGTTAAAAAAATTAGACAAGTGAGCAGAAAAGATAGGAAGTGGTAAACAAAAAAGTGTGTGATGGTTGAAATCAACATATCCTATGTAAGTCAGTAACCAGTAATAAAATGTTCAGGATATGACCACTGAAGTGGCATAATGAAGGGGAAAGGAAGGAAAAGATCTTGTGATTTGGATCAATAATTTGACAGTGATATCTGTTGAATGGTTAATCTGACATGATAGTAACAGACACTGTGGTAAAAGACATCACAAGAAAACTTAAAAGACATTAATCCAGATGGGAAGGCATTCAGTAAGTTAAGGGATGTGATTGAAAGTCAGTGACTGAAAACAGAGAGGAATGGTAATCGTTAACATAGCCAACTGGTGTCCTCATTTATGGAAGTCGAGCTTATGAACTAAGAACATACCCAGTGCATGGGATGCAGTGAAGGATTGCGTGATGATCCCACTTCTTAAACCTGTGGTGTGGGAAATAAGCCAGAGAAAATACTGTCTGCTTGAGACATGTATAATATACAATTCAGTGTTTTCATGGACATCCTGGTTAAAGATAAGGCAGATGTAGAAGGATCATTAGACAAATGGTTTAAGACATGAGGAATCCTGTAAATAATAAGTAGGTGTCATATATAGAGCTGAGAGGGTTGGGAGGATTTGGTTAGATTAGGAACTGCACAGTAACATAAGTGTGTAAATCTTGATCATAAGAGGTGGTTTGGGAGTATTTTTTTATCTGCTTTCATTTTTAAGTGTGCAATATTGCATTGTACACTTAATGTACAAGGTTATACAGCAGATCTCTAGAATTTGTTTATCTTGCATAACTGAAACTTTTTTGTGTTTGTCTGTATGTAATTATGTAATTTTCTGCATGCTTGGACAGATTTCAACTTCTTGGCTCTAAAAAGGTGATAGAACTAGAAAAACATGAAGATCAAGTTCTACCAATTTAATTTTCTAAATTAAAGTTTAAAAGGAATATCAGCTAGCAGCCCATCTCTTACCTTATATGAACTGAGCAAAAAAAGATTACAAAAAATCCTATCTGAAAGGAAAGAAAATTAATCATTAAGAGCCATAATTGAAAAATGACTTAAATGTTAATAAATTTGATTTATGAATCAGATTTCAAAGATTAAGATTAGAGGTCACACAAGCCAATTCATTAATTAAGGAATATCACTGCAGAATAAATTATATGTGTCACATGTTTTTATATCTAAATGATCCTATACAGAATGTAATCTATGTTATGAATATTAATTTTAATTCTATGTCTTATCAAAACTTAAAGGTAAGAAAGCTGGTTTACCTTTTTAATAGGAACAAATACTCAATCTAAAAGAAATTCAGAGATTTTTTTTTTTAAAAAGAAACAAGAATTGGAATACATTTAAGAAAGGATAGATGTACTTTCTAAGTCAAATATGTCCAGAAAAATAGTTTAAAAAATCAAGTTAATTGAGGCAGAAATATGTGTTCTTTTTTTATATTTCCTCCATGTTCCTTATTAGAATATGAGTTTGCGGCCTTGGTTTACGTATTTAGCTTTATATTCTGAGATTTTACCCTATGCCCATAGTACATTCAAGAATTGCCAGTCCCTTCCAATTTAAAATTTAAAAACAACGTGTAAAATTAAATTTGTTTCCTCATTCTGGTATTTTTCATGACTCCACAAAAAGGATGAATTAGATATTGGGAATATAAAACATAAACATAAATGGTTAAATACAATAGTGAACACATTTTAATATTTTTTAGAAAATTTGCTACGTATCTGCAACTATTTGTTCATCAATCCTCTTTTTCCTTCAATAATTCTTATAATTTTGCAAGTAGAAGTCTTTCCAAATAAGGAGATTCAAATTACTTGTTTCCCCAATTCTACTTCATATGTTTGGACAATTCCTCAAGGAACTAAAGTTATGATTTGTCATCCAGTAGTCTGTAATATTTTATAGAAAATTTATGATTGAGGAAGTTTCAAAAATATTTAAAGCTTCTATTTCTGCACTTTTTGCAAATTAGTCTGTATGTTTTTTTCTGCTAATTCAGTTAACACCTTGCTCATTTGTAATTACTTCCCTTTTTTATTTCTCATCATTAGGCATGTATGCCTGGATACAAATCAAAGGCTTTGCAGTTAATCACAATTTTGTCAATTGTTCAATTGCAGATATTTATCCACCTCCATATCTGCAGACTCATTCAGCCACACATAGTTATACCAGGATTGTAAAGAGTAAACATTGCTTAAAACCAGCCAAAAAGTAGCTTACCAAATCAAATGATCTTTATCTCAAATAACAAATTGTATGGTTATGGAATCAGTTTAAGTTTGGATAATTTAGAAGCACATCAACAACTCTGGAATTTATTTCTTCATTATTTTGCTGTGCAATCCTCAGCTTGTTAATAGATCCTGTTTTTAGTATTTTAGCATGTCTATTCTGGGCATAAACAAATGAAAAGATGAAAATATTCAAGGAAGAGAAAGGAGATTCCTGGTTTGTAAAACTTTTAACAGCAAGGAAATAATTTCCTAGAAATGTCCCAGAAGAATTTGTTTCAGTTTTCATTAACCAGAATTGGGTCACTTCTGCTGGGACAAAAAACAGCAAGGGAGTAAGATAATCACTGTTGTCCTGAGCAAAATATTTTGTGCCCTTCAGGCTAGGGAGGGTCTCATTCTCTGAACACATAGCCAATAATGATGAACTTTCAAATAAAACTGGAGCTAAGTCAGCAAGGACAGAGTGCAAAGATAGAATAAGAAAGCAACCAATTCAGGTCATTAAAAAAATTAATTTTGTGGTTTTAAAAAAGGATACTATTTTGGCTTGTGTGATCTAACTTAGGCTGTTAACCCAATTGTTTTACAATCTACAGTCCAGGAGACACTGTCCAATCACAGCTCATGGAGGTTCATGAACCGGACATTTGTTATCCAGTTTTTCACACCCTTATACCTTATGAGTTCTAATTGGATCAAATGGTATAGCCATCTGTGTCTTTATCAAACCCAAGGTTGGAATTATAATACTTACATCCTAGCCATGCATATCTGAAAAGTTTAGAAATGGAAGGGTCTTTCTCAGAAAAGGAGAGAGACTGTTGAAGTTACCTCACTACATGATGGCAGAAAAGGAAAATCACTTTATTTTCATCGTCATCAGCAAGCACCATAAATGATCAAGCAGGTAAGAGATATTACTGGTGTTAAGAAGAGAAATTCATCAGAAATAGCCATTGTCTTAAAGAAAAACACATTCACTGTAGAAATGTGGACAGGTTGGTATCTTATTTTCATCAGTCAGACCTGTCACTTCTCTTTTGAGAAGAATGAGTGAGTGAGCACGTGTGTGATACCAAAAACTGTTATTAGGGTATTTCTCCATCCTAGAGAGTGAAGTAGAAGGTCTTTATGTAAACATGAAAACAAAGCAGCATGATTCATCCCTATAAATGGTCTTAGTTTTTAATTCTATTGTCAGCAAGCTACTTGAAATTAATTTCACCTTGCTTTCAAGTTCTCAATCTTCTTATTCATTCTGCTATGTTTCTCTTTGACTTATGATTAATCTTTAAAAACAGTTCTATTGAACTATAATTTAAAATGTACAATTTTGTAAGTTTTGATGTATGTACAAAACTATAAAATTATTGCCACAATCAAGGTAATGTATATATCCATCATTTCCCAAATGTTTGATTTTTCTCTAATTTTATTGTATCTAGAATGTCATTTGTTCTCCATTTTAATTATAGTACCTCAATTCATTGGTTAATTATTTCTCCAGTTTTACTGAGTCTCAGAAATGTTTGAAAGGGTTGCCAACTCAGTGTGCAATAGTTATTCATTTACTAAATATGCATTAAACAAAGGCAGTTGATTCCTGTTATTTGCAGTACTTATGTTCTCTAAAATCCACCTGTTACTGGGATGGATCAAGCAAGTCACTTCTGAACATCATTTCTTCTTTATAAAATAAAACAAAAATAGACTCTATGAGGATGAGTTGTTTTTATGATTATAATCTACATGAGATATGCATTTATACATATATATGTATACAAATTTCCCAGGAGCAATAGTTCAGTGTTCACTAATTCAGTGTTTGTGGTGAATTTAGACAACATAACTACTACAAATAACAAGAATGAACTGCCTTTGTTTAATTTAGCATACTTAGTGAATGGATGACTGCTGCAAACTGAGCTGGTATGCCTTTCAAACATATTCCGAGGCTCAGTAAAATTTGAAGAAATATTTAACATTAATGATTTGAGGTCTATAGTTAGAATGGAAAACAAATGACATTGTGGAGACAAGGATATTAGAGAAAATTGAACATTTGGGGAATAATCTTTTTCTTACAAAGGAGAAATGAGGTTCAGAATAAGTAACTTGCTTGAGAGATCCCAGTAACAGGTGCCAGAGTTGGTTTTCAAACCCTGTCCACTGGCTCCAGAGCCAAACCTTCTTGCACTACATTGTACTGCCCTGTATCATGTCCATTGCTGGTCATCGTTATGCCACAGCTGAAACAAGAAGGCAGAGCTTGACCTTATCTAACCTCAGCTAGGGACATGTGCATAAATGGTTCAGATTTTTCATACTCTGTGCATGTCTGAAATGACAGGCAAGGCCCAATGAATATTGATTTTGGTGGGTTATAAATAAATATTAGACTACACAAATATGGAATTCACAAATGAGGAGAGACTGTGTTTACTGAGGGGTCTAAGACATGGTCACTAATGAAAAAGTCATGTTTCAAAGGAAATGGCCACAATCTATTATTGCTAAGCAACTGTTTAACGTAGTCACTGCTTCTGCCCTTTATCATAACTACAGATGCAGTCTATGGATTACGCAAAATGATGGTCAAGATAATAATGCTCCTGTGTATACTAACATTATTTTATGAAAAAAACACAGTTAACATCATATTCAATGATGAAAGACTGAAAGTTTTTCCACAAAGGTTAGGAAAAAGACAGAATGCTGTTTTACCACTGATACTCAAAGTTATACTAGATGTTCCGAAATTCTTATAGAAAGCAGAAGTAAATTTTCATGACCTTGCATTAGGCAATAAAGTTTTATATATGATGCCAAAAACACAAGGAACAAAAGAAAAGTAGAAAAACTGGGCTCCATTAAAATGAGAGACAACCTACAGAATGAGAGAAAATACTGCAAATTACATATTAGAAAAGAATCTAGTATCTATAACATATAACAAACTCTGATAATTCAACAACAAAAAGGCTGAACAACCCAACTTCAAATATGGGCAAAGGAAGTGAATAGATATATCTCCAAAGATATACAAACGTCCCACAAATACATGAAAAGATGCTCAATCTTATTAGCCATTAAGCAAACACAAATCAAAACCATAATGAGATATCACTTCACAACCACTATAATGGTATAATTTTTTTAAAGAAGGAAAATAATAAATGTTGTTGAAGACATGCATAAATTTGAATCCTCCTACATTACTGGTGGCAGAATGTAGAAAAACATTGTGATATGTAATGTTATTATATATCAGTCACTGTGGAAAACATTTGGTCATTTCTCAAAAAGTTAAACATAGAATTATATGACTCAATGATGCTACCCTTAGGAATATACTCAAATACATTTACATGTATTATATAAGTTTATAAGTTTCATAACATTGCCATTGACAATGCTAGAGCCAGTAATCATCTTGTCCAGCATATATTACTCAGTTTAGGAAACAGAGTCTCAGAGACAGAAACTGACTTATTCAAACCCACTCAGTTAGTGAAAAATGCAAAAAAAAAAAATGCTGATTTAATCTCTACTTTGTTGCTAAACACAGAGCAAGTAAATTGCAGTTACAGTATAGTACTGAATATAATGATACCAAGCACTGTCCATATTAGTATGGCAACCAACAGCCCTTTAGTAAGTCTAATAAGATACCTTTAATAGAGACTTTGAAAATGGACCCCAAAGAGTCTTCATAAGCAAACTACTAAGTCCCCATCCATTTCAGCAAGGGAGGAGGGAAGAAGCATTCTCCTCAACATTTTAGTTGTATGATGTTTGCTGGAAGCTTACACTCTCCCTCTATATAGTGGAAATGACTGTGTTTCATTGCCTTCCTGTAAACACAGAAGGGGTCCTCCAGGAAAATTAAGGGTGCTTTACTATAAGAACCAATAGCAGGCATTTCCTTCCCTATTTTCTATTAGTGTGGATATAAGATTTCTAGATCTGTTATTGTTCTTTTCAGAGATTGGAAAAAGAAAATTACAGAGGGAGGGATCATCACAAAGAAGAGTTGACCCTGGACTTGACTCACAATATATTGTGAGAGAAAGTACATGATTTTCTCATGGTTCAAAGAACACTGGAAAGTTGTAGTTGAGAAGCATTGTAATACCAGTATAACAAAGTATCTTCTCAACAGGATAGAGTTTGTAGCAGAAAGAAACTAGTAATAAGGGCCATTGGTGGTTGGGTTGGAGCTGAGGTTGGAAAGGTGGAGAGGCAGAAGAGGTTGGTCAACAACACCCCTCCTACATCAGCAAATTGGGCTTTGCAGGCACCCACCCTGAACCCCTTTCTGTACCCCAGAAGGACTGCATGGGATGTTTCTCACTCAGAAAATATCTACAGCCAGTCAATATAAGCCAGAAAAACAATAACCACCAGAAGAAGGAAATTAAATCCTTACAAATATCATAATCAAAAAGATGTACATCCAGAGAAACTAGTGATCAGAGTAGAAGGAATTCTAAGTTCCTTTAGCTAAAGCTTAACCTCCACTGCAATAAAAGCAAACCTTTAAATAAACTACATATTTGGAGATTTATACTATATTAGTATTAGTTTTAATAGCCATAAGTGATTGGTAAATAACATAAAGTGCTTATTATACTATATGAACTGTATTATGTCATATTATAGGTATATTGTATATATAATTTTATTAAAAATCACAGTTTAAGTAGACTATATTAGTTATCTATTGCTGCAAAACTAGCTCCCAATTTGGCTGTAAAAAATATATATATATTTATTATCTCATTTGCCCTGGGTCAGGAATTGAGGAGCTGTTTATCTGAGTAATTCTGGCAGAGTGTGTCCCATAAGGTTGCAGTAAAGATTTCAGTTAGGTTTTCTTTCATTTGAGACTGTGGGTTTAGAAGATAGGCTAAGATTATAGATAGGGCTTAAGTACTATTGCTTGAAATAGAGAAAGTTCTTAGGCATATAGAGAAATGAGGTTGATTAAATATTTATATTGTATTATAAGATTATGTTAATTATGAAAAAAGAGTGGGAATAAGAAAGAAAATTCTTTCAGTTCTCTCAGTATTATCTTTTGCAGTTTCTATTTCTTAAATTACCTTTCCCGCTATCAAAGCTATTCAAATTAGCATATTAATATATGGAAATTCATTTATTTTACTACATAAGTTATTAGGAAAAATGCGCATTAAAAGGTCAGAGAAATGTTTCACTGGATCCTTCTAAAAGAATTCTGAATGAAATATGCAAAATACAAGATGAAATATTTTGATTAGCCATGTCCCATTATTCTCAAGCTATTAAAACTAACAGCTATAACTCTGACAATGCTCAGCTTAATGTCCCACAAATCTTTTCTTTCATATTTTCACAAATATTCTAGATACAAATCATTTGCATAAATTCTTAATAATTACATTCTTCTTTTCCAAACTCTGAACACTAAATGGATAAAAATTATGCATCACCTTAACTTTGCTTAGTCAAATGAAGTGTTTTGCTTCCTTAGTGTTACACAAAATGTATTATTAAACATTAAGAACTACTTTTTATTCTATTTTCCAAAAAAGCTAGTATTTTACCAAAAAATTTTTAAATGTTTATTTACAACTGGTAAAATATCTTAGATGTCGGCATTGACCCATCCGAGTAACATGGAAAAATACAAATCTTTAAAATATATCTTTTTAAATGATATCTTTTTTCATTGCAGTAAGAACTCTTACCATGAGATCTACACTCTTCTTAACAAATATTTCCGTGCCCAATGCAGTGTTAATACAGGCACATGGTCATATAGCAAATTTCTATAACTTATTTATCTTGCATTACTGAAACTGAAAGTTAAATATCAACTCACTTTCCCCCCACCTCTTCCAATCACCAATCTATTCTGTTTCTATGTGTTTGGTTTTTTTAAATTCCACATGAAAGTGAGATCATACAGGAGTTGTCTTCCTGTCTGACTTATTTCACTTCGCATAAAGCTTATAAGGTCCATCCTCAGACAAATGTTGTCACAAATGGCAGGATTTCCTTCCTTTTTATGGCCAAATAATATTCCTGTGTGTGTGTGTGTGTGTGTGTGTACACACCACATCTTTATGTGTTCATTCATCAGTTGACACTTAGGTTGTTTCCATGTCCTGGCTATTGTGAATAATACTGCAGTGAACTTGGGAGTACAAATATCTCTTCAAGAACCCGATTTCAGTTCCATTGTATATATACTCAGACATGAAATTGTTGTATCATATGGTAGTTTCTTTTTTAATTTTGCAGGGAACATTCATACTATTTTCCATAATGGAGGCACCAATCTACATTCCCACCAACAATATACAGAGGTTCCTTCTCCATATCTTTGCCAATTCTTGTTATCTTTTGGTTTCTTTTGTTTTTGGTTTATAGTAGTTTTCTTAAGAGCCATGAGGTGATATCTCATGATGGTTTTGATTTACATTTCCCTGATGATTAGTGATATAGAGCATCTTTTCATATACCTTTTGGCTATTTGTATGTCTTTTTTGGCGAAATCTCTATTGAAGATATCACTTAATGTCCCATGTTCTTTTTTTACAGAGAATAATAATGAAATTGGTAGTAATGCAAACACTGTTTCCAAATTTTTAAAAACTGGGAGCATTAAAAATAACGAATTGTAAGTTGAACAAGGGAGAAAATAGTGAAGAGGACTACAGAGACATATTGAAGGGTCCTTGGTAAGCTGTTGTTACATCCTCCTCTTATGAGCAGAATTTCATTGCTTACATACTGAAAGAAAAAATAAATAA
The DNA here is from genome assembly GCA_032199065.1 of Smutsia gigantea. Classification (NCBI taxonomy): domain Eukaryota; kingdom Metazoa; phylum Chordata; class Mammalia; order Pholidota; family Manidae; genus Smutsia; species Smutsia gigantea. The sequence goes on from JAVSCE010003613.1 coordinate 103,307, forward strand.
AAACCCTGATAACTAACAAACTCTGTTTATGCAGAGAGAGAGAGAGAAGAAAAAGAGAGAAAGACTCTGCTGTGAGGACAGGTACATGCAACAGGATGCTTCTCTCTTTATCAGGAGAATGGAAGTTAGTATGACAATTGCTATTATGACTTATTTTAATAGCATAGAAAACAAGAAGAAGTCTTTTGAAGTTTATTTCCTATGTTTTGCCTGAGACTTATGAAAGCAATTGAAATAAAATGTGAGAGATATAAAGATTAGGTATAACATCCAGCTTAGTGCTTTTGCACAACAGGCACTTAGCAAGTGTATTTAATCTGCAAATATTTCCCTTTTAAAAATACAAATGTAAAATAAATCCTTGATTATTTTCAGATCAATTCCACAAAAAAACTAAATAAACAAATAAAATACATCTTAGTGTGGAATAGGCAATTTTGCTTTCCTTTTTTTCTGAAAAATGCATGTCTTTTATTTTCTGAATCCTTTTCAGTGTATAAAAATATCTACTATTTTAGTGATGAGCTTTGTGTTTTTATCATTTTCTTTTCCTCACTTCCTTTTTACTTTAGCTTGTTAGAAGAGTAACTTCTGGGGGATTTTTTTTCCAAAATAACTCTAATGGGAAATGTCAACTTTGGAAATGATTGAAACATGGAGAAGTTGTGAATAAGACTTCGTTAATAGTATTATTTTATCCAGAAAGATATGGCAGCTCAAATAAATTATAATTCACATTTTATGGAATAAGTCCCTTAGAAAACCATAGTACTATAAATAGCATTTATGTTGCCAGAAAGAGAAGTGAGAATGAGATAGAATATCTGAGGAGATAATAGCTAATAATACTCCAGAACTGATGAAAACATATTTTAAAAAGCCTTATAAGCCCTGAGCAATACAATTCAAAATGAAAACACACCTACTTGGACTCATCATAGTAAAATATCTGGAAAGCAAAAGTGAGAAAACCTTAAGGAATCCAGAGAAATTATACAAATTACTTATTTTCCTCTCAAACTTCCCCCAAAAGACAATAAATGCTAGGAACCAATGAAATAATACACCATAACCCAAATGGAAATAATTCCAGTCTTACATTCTCTAGGCTTGATTTTAAAACTATTAAGACAAAAAAGTCATACAGTATGGAAATTTGGAGATGTTGAGAGGAAAGAGCATTGAAAAGAGTAAATCTAATTGAAAACTGACTGTAAAATCACAATATATCAGAATTAAAATATGTCAAAGTAATAATTAGGAGGGAAGAATAAAAATATATTCAGATTTCTTTCATTTTTTATGAATCATGTAAAAGTATCAAGTTACATTAAATTTTTATAAGTCTGAATTCATGAAGTTATCTGTAGAATTACAAGACAAAAAAATGAAGATAGAATAAATATAAACTTTGTGTGTTCCAGGAGAAGAGAAAGAAAGCAAAACAGAGATAGAGGTGAAGACAGACACAGAAGGAAGGTAAGAAGCTCAAAAGCCCTGTTCAGAAAATTAATTATATCATGATTTAAATCAAATATCAAGTTCTTTCATTATTTATACAATTTTCATTTTTGATCTGTGGGAACCCATGGTCATAAGCTTTAGCATTGAAGCTATTATAGCTTACATTTTGAGTAACATTTTTTTGAATATCATTGTTTTGCTAAAAGAGGTTTGTCCTCCTATAAAAACTCAATACAATATTAGAGAAAGCTTTTAAAGTTTAAATATTAATAACTCATATTAAGTAAATAACAAAACCAAAATATATCAGATCTTCATATTAGAATTCATTTTCTGTTGAACACTTGTTTGTTGGGTAAATACACATGTTCATTGGGTACTACTTTTCTTAGTCCTGATGGATTAAAAAAATTTAAGCATCCCCTGTCAATGTTTTAATGATACATGCAAATCCTTCCCCTTATTAATGTATGTGTATTGTAGCAAATCTAGCCAGATAGCATAATCCCTCTAATGTATTAGCTATGGTGACAACAAACAATTTAAATCACTTCTCTATGTTTTCATAAAATGAGGATCAAATAGTGGCTAGTTCATATAATTTTAAGGATTTACCAGGAAAAGCATACGCAATGCCGATCTCAATATCCGGCAAAGTGCCCGTTGAATAGTAAATTCTCAATAATTAGTTTATTATTATTTTAATTCCTATAAATACTATCAGGAAGGCATTGGTTATTAATTTACTGCCTCAATCTGACCTTTTTAAGTGGTTTTTTAAAATGTCTTGATTCCTACTTGCAATTTTATTAACCTTAGAAATGGTGAGAAAATTCTTCACTGTATGACTCTATCTCATTTACCAATAAACTGAGAGAACATATTAAGAGATAAGAAATGTAGAACAGGATTAAATTTTGAACTTTTATTGGGCAGTCGCTGAAGAATTCTGTCTAATTTTCCTGAAAACTTTTCTATCATTAAGGTATATACAGATCAGAATTGATAGTCTTATTTGATATGGCTTAGAGTCCTATTATCTCACCAAAGATTTTGGTCTCCTTGAATGTTAAAATTGAATATGGTCCTACCAAAGCATCAAATAAATTTCACATAGAAAATAATTAGAAGGCCAATCTTACAGCTGCAAAGTCTTTAGTCCTGTTTTCCACTCTAGTCTACTTACTGCTTGAAATCATGTCTTGGCTATCAGACAATACTTAATTATGACAAGTATTTTCCTGCTATTATTGTACTTAAGAAGATTGTGTCCTATGATCTCTATAACAGATTTCTGTTTTTATGTTTGGTTTTCTTTGTTTTCGGTGCATTTGTGTGTTCAGAAGTACTCACATTCCAAGGTATTGAATTCAACAGCACTTTATATTGGAAATATAAATTGTTGAAGAATAACAACAAATACTTCCTGTGTCTATCCTGAACATAAAGTCTTTATTTTAAAGGTCTTTGCTTTAGATTTCAATCTTTTTAAAATTTAATCTATCATAAATAAGATAAATAAGCTATTAAAGTCATATTTAAAAAGCACTTATGTACCCGTATGGGGATTCCACACTTTGCCAAGAGTTTGGCAATATGCTTGTTTCCATTAAATTAATATAGATCTTTCAAGATGTCTAGCATTACTATGGATACCAAATACAAATATTATTTACAATAGTCTGACAATATAATTATAAAACAAATCTCAAATAGTCTCTTTAACTATAGTGCTGTGTTTTTAAAATATTTTAAATACTCAAAAACTCCATATTCCAGAAATAAATATAAATACTGCTAACAGAAACAATAAATAAAATTAAAAGAAAAAAGGAAATCTTTGGCTTTCAATCATTAATTTCATGTTAATCTAATCATGAGCTCGTGTAGTTAGTGCCTGGCTGATACTTTCTTTTCTGGACTACAATAATATAATAGGAAAACACAAATCCTTTGTGGGTCTATCATTAAGATTTGTAAGTAAAAATACTAACTTACTTTACACATTAAATTTGAAGAATATTCATTTTTTATTGGTGAGATTTGAAGATGTATAGCATCATAAATATTTTTTGAGCAAATAATGCACTATACATTGATACAGGCATCACAATAAATATGAATACAAATATACCAAATTTGAGGTTACCTTGTGATCTTTACATATAAAGACTCAACACTCATAAGCGTTTGAAACAAAGCCACTCTTCTGTTGTTTTATTTTACTTTGAATGGACTACTTATTCAAGTTTTATTTAATATTTAGTTTACTCATGTTTGCATTTTCAGTGATATTCAAAATATCAGATATTGAGTATCTGTGCATATTAAATTATTGTAAGGACCACCAAGGCTTTTATTCTAACCATTCCACCAAAAATGTCTGGCAATAGCTTTCACATTCCTAAATCAAACAAGTTTTTAAAAAGATGCCTTAAAATTAATAGCTGCTAAGAGACTGTGTCCTAGAATGTCTGTAATATTGCCAAACCTCTAAATAATTATGTGATAGTTTTTGTCTAATAAAGATTTCCTATGTCATGGAAGTGTGGTTAGATATCATTATTAGAGTGATCAGCCACAAATCAAAGTTTAAAATCTATGATAATGCCTGCCTAGAGTCAGGAGACTTGTAAAGACTATATTTAAATTATCCAAATTAAAGCTGATGTAGATCTTTGCTATAATATGAGTAGTATATGTCATATAAAGAAATGAAATACATGGATTTTTTCAGAAATTGATTAGTACTGATTGAAAATAATAAGGGAAATAAAAGCCTTTAGGATTGTTTCAAGCACCTGACTATAAATATCACAGTTATAGTGTCACATACCTGATAGAGGGATTCTGAAGAGAGGAAAAGTTTGCAGAAAATGAACGACAGAGTAGATTATGAGGGTGATTTACTGTTATCTACTCAGAGATAGAATGATAGCATTGTTTATTGTATGTCAGAACTTTTACAGTGACAAGAAATGCTTAAATAATTAAAATTACATTAGACTAAGAGTTTTATTACATTGATAGACATTAATAAATATATTAATTATATATAATTAATAGTAAAATAATGAATATCTTTAATATATTATTTAAAATATATAAAAAACAAAACTTTTTATATTGGTAACATGACCATTAACAGATAAACAAAATAATTATTCTTGGAACACATGCACATACTTTAATTTCTTAGTCTTATTTATCTCTAATAAAGTGTTGCTCTTTTTCTGAAGCATATTTTTTTGTAATTCCTTCTTTTATACATTTTTTTTCTTTTTCATAAAAGTGCTAGCCACCCTTTTTCAAGTCGCATTTTGTGGGTAATGAACAAAAAATTTTTGACACTTTCAATTAACTTCTTTTTAAACAATAATATTTTAGTCATCTTTTTTGAAGTATAAATATCAATGACAAAACATAAAGCTTTTATTATATAGTTCATTGAGTTTTGACAAAATATACTGTAAATAATCAACACTGAACTGAAGATGTAGTACATATTTATAACTTCAGAAAATTCCCTGGACCCCCTTTACTTATAAATCTCCTTACCCCCACCATCCTGGCAACTATTAATACGATTTATATCTCCATAAAATAAGTGGGTCTGTTGCAGAACTTTACATGAATAGAATAATAGAGTATATAGTCTTTTGTGTCTGCCTTCTTTCACTGACCAAATTTTTTTCATATTTATCCATGTTGTGTCAAATAGAAACACTTCATTCTTTTTTATTGTTGAATACTATTTTACTATATGATTATATCAAAAATGTTTATTCAAATCTGTATGGACTTTGGTTTGTGTCCAGTTACTGGTTTTTGTGAATGAAGACACTATGAACATTTATATACAGCTTTTTATGGACATAGATTGGATAAAATACTGGGATTGTATTTGTTGCATTAAACAGTAATACATTTAATTTTATAACAAAATGACAATCTGTTTTCATAACTGGTTGTTTGATTTTGTATATCCACAGGGAATGTATGAGACTTTCAGTTTCTCAACATATTTGGCAAGTTGGTTACTGACCATCTTTTTAAAATTTTAGTCACTCTAATGAACGTAAATTGGTATGCAATTGTTTTATTTTGTGTGTCTTTGATAATAATGTTGAAAATCTTTCCATAAGCTTGTTGCTTATTCACTTTTCTTTTTTGTGACATGTTTATTCTTTTAATTGTGTTATATTCCTACAATTGAATTTTAAGTTGTTAATATTGTCTGGATAATAAATATTCATCATATATTAGTACTAAACATGTTTTGTTCTGTCCTGTGATTCATCTCTATTTCTTAACAAAGATTTCTGAAGAGCAGACTGTTGTAATGTTAACTAAGTCAAATGTATCATTTGTTCTTTTTTGGCAGGTATTTTTTTGTATCCTATTTAAAAAACTATAGCTTACCCCAAAGTAACAAATATTTTCTCCTGTCTTTTCTTCTGGAAGTTTTGTAGTTTCAGCTTTTGTATCAGGCCTGTGATCCAATTTGATATAATTTTTGTATATGGTGTGAGTTCAGGTTTACATTATTCTCTTCTTTATTTTTTTTCATAAGCCTATCCTTTCCCACACGTTTACATTGTATGTTTTTCAGAAATCAGTTTACCATATGTATACAGGTCAATTTATGTAGCCCCTGTTCTGCCCCATATGTCTACTTAATGTAAATCTCACACTAATTTGGTAACTGTAGATGTAGAGTGTATCTTAAAATCAGCTAGTGTATGAACTTGAACTTTGTTCTACTTAGCAAAATTTTGTTGGTCATAGATGTCATACTTAGTTTGCTAATTTATACAAAAATGTCAGAAGAATTCTGATTGAGTTAAATCTAAATTTGAGAAGCCTTATAACATTAAAAACTTTTCACCTTCCAATTTATGAATATGCTATATCCCTTCATTTAATCAGGTCTTAATATTTCAATCAGCAATGTGTTATGGTTTTCACAAAGTATTTCATGTTTTGGATTCTATATCAAATGATATTTTTTGGTAAATTTATTCAGGTAAATTAAAACTATGAACTCATATGTTTAAAGTGACTATTCAGCCTTTTTGTTCATGAAAACTCAATTCTCTTCATTTTTGTTTTTTTGTCATTAAATTTGGTTAAATTTATTGTTTTTGTTGGTTTAATAGGTATAATTGGACTCAAAACATCTTGTTACTCAGAACTGAAATAATACTCACATACATAAGAGGTAAAATTTTCAAGGCCATGTAAGTGAGACAGACCTGGAGCTATCTTCTAAAGCATATTGTTTGAAATGATGACAAAGGAAGATTTGGAAATGGTCTGTCAGAACAATGTATTTTTTTCTTTTAATTGTGCTGCATTGCCTTTATGTCTATCCTCTTTTTTTCATATCCTAGACATCGTATTCTCATTGTCTGTGTGACTTTATTAACATAAAATAAACATTGTAAACTTTAGAACAAAATTTCTGGTTCTTTTCTATTTATCTATATTAGTCATAACTGACATTAAATCATCTTAAAATAAAGTAACCTGTAAACAAAATCTTATGAATATAATTTTTCCCATTATTCCCTCTCATAGACCAGTGTTGCCATATAATCACTTTGCTTTTTCTGTTTGTTTTATAATATTTTCCTATTTTTGCTTTTGTTGCCTGTGCTTTTGGTGTCATATCCAAAAACCATTTCCAAAGCCACTATCAAGATTTCCCCAATGTTTTCTTCTAGGAGTTTTATGGTTTCATGTCTTACCTTTAAAGCTTTAATCCATTTTGAATTGGTCTTTGTGTGTGGTTTTAAGTTATACTCCAGTTTCATTCTTTTGCATATAGATATCCAGTTTTTCTGATACCATTTATTGAGGAGACTATCCTTTCACCATTGTGTATTCTTGGCACCCTTGCTGATAATTAGTTATCTGTATATGTTGGGTTTGTTTCTATGTTCCCCATCGTATCCCACTGGTATTGTGTCTATTTTTATGTAAGTACTGTGCTGTTTTGATTACTTTAGGTTTGCAGTATAGTTTGAATTCAAAATGTTATCTGTCTAGCTTTGCTCTTTCTTAGGATTGCTTTGACTATATGGCTTATTTTGTGCTTTCATATGAATATTAGAATTTTTTTTCTGTTTCTGTAAAAAAATGCCATTGGGATTTTGATAGGTTTTGCACTGAATGTGCAGATTGTTTGGGGTTGCATGGACATTTTAACTGTATGAGTTCTTCCAATCCAGTTCTTTAACTGTATGTGCATCTTCCATTTATTTGTGTCTTCTTTAATTTCTTTCATCTACTACTTGTAGTTTTCAGTGTATAAGTCTTTGTCTCCTTGGTTAAATTTATTCTGCAGTGTTTTATTCTTTGTGATGTTAATGTAAGTGGGATTGTTTTCTTGATTTTTGGATAGTTTGTTGTTACTGTATAGAAATGCAACTGATTTTTATATTTTTGTATCCTGCAACTTTACTGAATTTGTTGATTAGTTCTAAAAGGTGTGCACGTGTCTTGGATTTTTTAGGATATTTTTACACATAAGATTGATCATGTCTTCTTCAAACAGAGATCATTTTACTTCTTCCTTGCCAATTTGGTTATTTTTGTTTCTTTTTTCTTACCTAGTTGCTCTGTCTAGGATCCAGTACTCTATTGAACAGAGAAGTGTTGAGAATAGTCATCTTTGTTTTGTTCTGGATTTCAGAGGGAAAGCTTTCAGTTTTATACTATTGGGTATCATGTTAGCTGTAGGCTTTTCATATATATATAGCCTTTATTGTGTTGAGGTAAGTTCCTTCTATATCTATTTTGTTGAGAGTTTTTACCATGAAAGATTGCTGAATTTTGCAAGCGGCATTTTCTGCATCTATTGAAATGATCATGTGATATTTATTGTACTCATTCTGATAATATGGTCAATTACATAGGCAAGTAGATTTGCATCAAACTAAAGTGCTTCTGAACAGCAAAGGAAACAACAAAATGAAAACACAGCCTACAGAGTGACAGAAAATATTTGCAAACTATATATTTTATAGAAGGTTAATTTCCAAAAATGTTTGTGAGAAATTCCTACAACTCAATAGCAAAACAAACAAATGACCTAAAAACAAATAATCCAATTAAACATAGGCAAAGAAACTGAATGGACAATTCTCCAAAGAAGATATACAAATGGCTAACAGGAATATGAAATATGAAATGATGCTCAATATCCATAATTATCAGAGGAATGAATCAAAACCTCCGTGAGATATTGTCTCACAACTGTTAGGATGGCCATTATAAAGAAAAGAAAACGTGTTCATGAGAATGTGAAGAAAGGGAACCCTTCTTATATGTTGTTGGTGGGAATTTAAATTGTGGAAAAAAGTTTCGAGGTTCTTCAAAAATGTAACACTAGACTTACCACATGATCAATCAGCCATACTTCTGGATATATATCCAAAACAATTGAAATCAGGATCTTTATGAGATATTTGCATTCCTATGGTCATTGCAGTATTGTTCATAATACTTAAATGTCCACCAACAAATGATTGGATGAAGAAAAGGTGGTACGTACAAACAATGTGTTATTAAACCTTAATAAAGAAGGAAATCTTGCCACTTGTGACAACATGGATGAACCCAGAGGACATTATAATAAATTAAATAAACCAGACACACAGGACAAATACTACATGATGCCGCTTATATGAGGAATCTAAAATAGTCAAATTTATAGAAGCAGAGACTAAAACAGTGGTTGTCGAGGACTGTGAAGATGGGGGACAGGGGTTAGGAGAAACTAAAGGCAAAGGGTGTAAATTTCAGTTATGTAAAATGAATAAGTCCTAGAAATCTGCAGTATAGCCTAGTATCTGTATTATATCTGCACTGCATTGTATACTCAAAATTTTGCAAAGGGGGTAAATCTTCTGTTAAATGTGCTTATCCCCAAGAGAATAATAATAAGAGAGGGCAGAAGAAACTGTTGGACAGGATGGTTATGTTTGTGGCATAGATTGTGCTGATGGGTTCACAAGGTTTCAACATAGTAAGTTGTATACATTAAACATATACACCTTTGTGTGTGTCCATTATTGCCTAATAAAATGGTTTAAAAATATATGCTTCAGTGATATGGTATACTTTTATCGTTAAGACCATTGATTTTGTGAAGAAACTTTTTTTTTTTATTTAATATAATTTATTTTATTATCATTAATTTACAATTACATGTGCAATATTTTTTTAAATAAATAAGAATTAAAGCAAGGAATACTTTTTTCTTTTTATACATTACTTCAAAAGTGCTAAAAATGAATTCATTTGAAATTAAACATTTCACATTTAAATGCAGCATAATCCTTAAATTTCACCAAAATGATTGTAGAATGAATATGTCCAATTTTCCAAGTAGTCACTAGACTACTACAATGGAACATTCAAAGAAAACCTAACTCTAATATAAAATAAACATAGATGATGGGTTATTTATTTATTATTATAATAAATTGTATTCAACAACACAATTTTGTATACAGCACACCTCCCAAATGTGTAACAAACTGAATATGTATCATCCTGTAATGGAGGTTCTAACAAAGAAGCCAAATATTTGACCTACATGTCATGTCAACTAAATGCCCAATTCAATTATACAAAATTTTGCTAATGGCAACTTTTGTTTCTGCACTGAGTGGTAACTTCAATAACATCTGCATTTTAAAAATCCATAAAAATATTGATTCTTCACAGTACAGAAAATTATAGCAAATTATGGAGATTGTTCCAAGCCTAGTGCTTGATATCATAATTAATACAGTATTGTATAATTAGTGTCACAGATATATTTTCAGTGTATGACTGAGTGCGTTTATTCCTAAAACAGAAATTATAACCTCTATATGGCTTATTCCCAGTTTTTACCTCTCATATGCCACTTCTACATACAATGTGAACTTTCTCCGTTCCTAGGCTGCACCAAGCTTCTATGCAACTCAAACATTACAAAAAAATTCTGTTCCTTCTGTCGCCAACACTTTTTTTCTTCCCTCACCCCTCCCATGCTCTTGGACCACTCCCAAACCACTCTTTATTTCTGACCACTCACACTAGATGAAATCCTCTGTCTTTTAACTGTATATCTAATAATTCAATTAACTTTTGAGGCCTTTCCTGCTTCCTTAAACACACTGTTTCATGAGTGCTATTGGCTTTGTCTATATCACGCACCATACCTGTCAACACTTACTTGCTGACTTATTAGAGATGACCCAATAGTTATCATAAGGGAATTGATCGAATATTGACACTGAAATGATTTTTAATGCAGTCTTCCTTGAACAAAACATCAGAGAAGGTAGTGTTTTCTTCGTACACCGATTCATTCCTGTAACAGTTCATTTTATCACTTGTATCCACCATCATCAATAAGAATCCAGTGGGAAATATGATAGACACATGTGGATTATGGTCCAGATAGGAAAACAGACATAAAAATATTACCAAAATGATTGCCTCAAAATGCATTGTGATAAAATTTATCACAATGACATTCAAATCATGTATTTTCAGTAGTTGTATGGCATCGTAACTGAACTAGCAATTTTAATTTCTTAAAAGATGAGAATATATCTTATCACCAATGAAAATGGTCTGAAATTTAAAGAGTCAGATGTAATCTTTTTAAATGACTGTGAGTAAAAGGATGACTATTTTACCAAGGAATGGAGGACATAAAATCCTTGCCTTATCTGGTTGTAGTGTATTTATGTGTGTGTGTATGTGTGAAAAATATATCTCAGGAAAGCTTTATATATAATGTATATGTATGTATATGTACACATATACATACATGTACATTCATAATTTATCAGTGATGCAGCCCATTTACTCCCAACATAAGCAGATCAAAAGGAAATATTTTTGCTTGAATTCTAGTGATTACTTTCATATGATCTGTCCCAGCAAGATGAGCATATCATTTGAAATATAGTTTTATATATGTGTATGTGTGTGTGCCTACTGGTACATTCAAATGTGTATGAGAGTGAGAAAGAAGGACACACACACAGTGCACAATAGAGTTCTGCATACTCTAGTTCTGGTGTAATTTTCTTCATCCCAGTTAATTAGTAAAACATTACATTAGCAAAAGTGTTTTTTGTTCTATCTCAGAAAAATAAATAATATGGCAGATTATTCAGCCTTTCTTTCTTCCCACCTAAATTCATGATATGGTTACTAGGGATAGTCAAGGACATATGAAACACCCATCAGTCACCCACCAGCACACTTGCTAAAATTTCAACCAAAGTCCTTTACCTTTCTCTTTCCTATGGAGCATTATACAGGGTGGTTCATTATTTGATTTTCAGTGCTATACCCTATGCTGCTCTGATCCCACCCTTGCTGTTAATATGATTGATATTCCACTTATATTAAGTTTATTTGACCAATCCTGTTAATCTGAGCAATGCTGGTCTTGTTGAGACATTTATTATTAGCTAATGATGGGATTCATATCTTTAGGAATAGAATAGAGAGACCCTACCTGTCTTTATACAGTTAATTAATTTCTGATAATTATATTTTAAAGACCATTGCTACTATTTTGCTCTATTGTAACATGTAAGGAATTTAATTCAATATTGTGTCTAATTTTGTAAATGTACATAAAATGGTTATAATATTTTTGTATAAATTCTAAGGGCCAAATAAGTATTATTTCCTTTCTAAGCTGGTGAACACATTTCTTTTGGTACAATTTTTGGAGTGCCTTTGTTCTTAAAAAATTGATTGCTAATAATCAGCTCAGTTAGCAGTTCTCTCGTGAAATTAAGTTTCTCCTTGATCTACAAGTTTGGGGTACATTTTTCTATTAGATAATGAACATTCTATCACCTCATTAAATCTCTACCTCTTTAGTGAGCAAACTCATACATCCTTGACATCTAATATTTCTCAGGAAGACCTCCTGAACTTACCTAGATCATTTACTATACTGCCCTTTAATCTCACTCCTCACTTTTCATTTTCATAAACCTTTGGTTCATTTGCTATCATTGACACTTTCACTAAATACTTGAACCTCTGCCCTACAAGCAAATAGTAGTTTTGCACTTACTTCTTCATTCTTTAAAGTTATGTTGTGCCATTCTCAGCACATTGTATCAGAAGATACATGATTTCAGTTTGTCCATTATTGGTGATATAATCTACAATCCTTTGGCTAATATGGTGTCAACCAGGTTTCTCCTCTCTAAATTTATAATCATAGTAAGTAACTTTTGAGGAGATATTTTGAACACAATAGGCAAATTATCTTGTTCCTCATAAAGCTTTTACCACAATGTTTAGCATCCATTGATGTTTCTTTGCTAAATCAACCTCGATGGCAGCAAAGTACTGATGTTGTGACGCCATCACTCTTTCTACATTTATTACTGGTGTTCTTCTGTAAGGAAGACATTTCCCCCCACTTTCCCAATGCCTCTGACACAGGGATGCTGAACAAAGTTGCAATAACTCCACCAAAATTTGGGTAGAAATGACATCATTCATATACTAAGTGCACTATGCATACAATTGTATTTTTTTCATTGATTTTGCTTCTTGGTGGCTACTCTAAATAAAAGTCGAAACACTCTTACATTAAAAAAAAATGCTATCCACTGTGAGGTACATAATTTTTGTTGTGATTTATACTGACCTGTTATTACTGAGTTTAATACTGTGTATTAAACTTCCAACCTAAATGACCCACTGTTGCCTATGAAAAGATGCTAGTCAACTTGCTACCTTTAGGAGGTTGAGCTTTGAGAGTCCTCAGTGAATTTGCAATTCCTTCCTTCAGTTAGCCAAAAGAGGCAGGAAAATTGGAGGCAATGAAATTCAGATTCTGGAAAGATCATAGGAAAATCCCAAGTAATAAAGTCATGTACAAGAAGTATTTCAGAAAGTCAGAGGAAGAGCTATGTGCCAAGCTAGATATTTGAAAGAAGAAATCCGGGAGCTAGTTTGTTGTGAGCATTTGAAGACAGATGGGGAGTTATTGTATGTCATCAGGTGTAGTTGTCTTACAGAACATGGGATGATAGTAGATCAAAACAGACCCAGATTCCAATGCCACAAAGTTCACTTTACAGAAAATAGTGGCGATCTAATAAAGCAATGGCTGCATTGTATATTGAATGGGGTAACAGATACTGAAGTGATTCAAATGAGACAGCAGATGAGGAAGTGCTCAGTCAGGCTATTTGCACTTGAGTGTTTGACAGCAGGTCATAAACCTCCTAGGAAAAGGGTTAACAATAAGGTAAAGCAGAGCCATTATCTTAGTCATATTATTACAAGAGGCAATTTACCAAGACACACTCTCAGCCACATGGGAATAAGCAGAAAACCAATTATCCAAACTAGTGCACAATATCCAAACCCAGGGTACTAAACAAAAATGTGTAGTGGTAAGTAATACATAGCAATAATTTAAATTTCCCGATATTCCCATGTGGCCAATGTAAAGCTGTGTTCTAGAGATAAAGATGGAATTAAACCTACAGATTAGGTGCAATGTTACAATTAAGTGAAGTATAATGCAGAAACTGGAAAAGAGCTAGAATATGAAAATAATCCTATATTTGTTTCACATTCTTTTACCTTGCCCTACATTTCTAGTGACGTTTAAATATAAATGTTACACAATCTGCACTGAATCCTTTGTGACATAATTTGGAAATAAATAACTAAATAAAAATGCTGTCTATATGTACTTCTCATCTTTAGTGGCAAATAAAGTAATCCACATGATGAAGTGATATATATTATATTCTACTTATGTAGAATATTTTAAATTCCTATTTTATCTTTTCTCATGATCCTAACTCTATATCCAGACCCAAGATGCCATATGAGCATTAATAAAAAAACAGTCAAGTAGACAGAATGGCAATAAATGAAAAACTGAGAAAATTCAAGTGAAGTTATTATTGGGTGGGTTCCAAAAGCCCATTAGTCAGCCACAACTTTTCCAATACTCCAAAAAATGAGAAAAATAAATCACTTTTCCAAGTATTTAATTACACCTATAAAATACTTTTTTCACTTTGTATACAACCTCATCATCTATAATCCTCATATCTACACTGAAAGATAAATATTATTAATCTATTTTGTAATAGAAGAAATTAAGCCTCAGAAAAATTATGACTCTGGCAAATTACATCACTTGACATGAGTCAAAGTTAGATATTTTGAATGCATTCACTTATCAAACAAGGAAGTGTTGGGATCTAACTAAACCTAGATTGGTCCTATTTGAGGCTCTGTCCTATCACCATCTTGTTTGTAATACCTAGCACGATGCCTGGCAAATATCTGGTTCTCTCTAAATAAGTGTTGACTGGATGGATATGCCAGGCATTTTACTAAGTTCTCTTTCTTCCCTCTATCACCAAATCCATTGTGTTTCATCCCAGTGCAGCTTATATACCAAAGAGTGATTGCTGATCCAATAATATTATTCAATATACATGTTAGAAACAACTCTTTTTCTAAATACTGAACAACCTCAAATTTCCCTTTCCATTGGAATTTAGGTATCTATTAGGTAGTGAGATTTTAAAACATTTCTTAGGTTATTATTTTTAAGGTTTTCACAAGGTCTGTACTTCACTGTATGTGCATATTTTGGAAAAAAATTATGATATATTAAACTTTAATCATTCACCATCTGTTTACAATTAATCCATATTAAGCAGAAATAATTAACAAAAAGGTATATATTTATGTTGTTTTACTTGTGAATTTAGTTGGGAGACTTTTCATTAGTTTCACCCTCAAACCTACATTGGCATGACTATAGCTTTTTAAATGTGGCACTCCAATTATTTATAAGTTATGCTGCTGTTCTTCATTGAGGATTCAATGAGGAAATTGCAAGGCAGCACAAAACTTCTTTCTAGCAGTCACTGGGGATTTTAGAATTAATTATCTGTCTTTTCCCATTGACTTGGAAGCCTCCTGAAATTCAGAGGCAGTAACTGGGCAACAGCTCCTAGGTAAAACCCTTTGGGTGCAAAGAAAATGGAAACACTGCTGCTATTTCTCCATCTCCAATCCTAAGTGTTAGTGTGTATTGTGAAGAGGGAAAATTCCACACAGTCCCGTCAATGGGTGAGAAATATTTTGTTGGACAATTACTAAGTTGTCCGGTGTCCCCATGTAGCCTTACTTTCTGCTTCACACTTCCAAACTCCTGTCCTCATTCTACTCCTTTAGTGAAGTTCCCACATCTCTTTAGACCTCTGTTTAAATCAGTATGCATGCTGAACTCTGTATTCCTGTTGGTCTTTTTCACAGGGAGAATTTTTTCTTTCTATTACTCTTCTCCCTCCTCCCACTTGCTTTGAAAACTAACCATTTGCATCACTGTGCTGGTCATTCCAGGGAGCTCTCAACATATCTGGAGAAATAATTCAGCTAAACATTTTAAGGAGTTGAGCCATGTCTCTGGAAGGTAGTTTCTTCCTTGGGGAGGAGTAATTAAGACATTCATTTGTATTATAAAAATATCCTGTATAAGGCACAGTTTGAGTGAAGAGCTATGGCACTTTAATTCTACAGTTGAATTTAACTTCTCTGAGCCCCTTGTATACAGAGTGCAGGCAACTTAATCTAATTCACTCCTTATTTCCTTCCTGTCTATTCTAACAAATGCTTTCATAGATTTAGATTTATTAAAATAGTTACAGTCAGACTCAAAATTCTTTTTGACTTTTTTCTACTACCTTAATGAGTCGATGCTTTGAAACTTGGAGTCCTGCTGCCTGCTGGAGAAAATTTTGTTAATGAGAGTCTACCCATTTCTGGGGAGGCCAGGGTGGCTTTTCATCCTAATAGGACATATGCAAAATGGTGTCTGGTATGGGCTCTATCATGTGACTTTGTTTTTTAGACAGTTCATTTTCACAGATACATAGAGAAACAGCATTTCCTCCTACTCCCATGTCCTTAATGTACATTCCCTCTTTCTGGCTTGTGTATTATTGGCTTATTTATGTGCTCATTATCCCATGATGAGTTTACTTCATGCCAGTCTTTGGTGTTTGCATAACTTAGGGCTTAAGAAGTCTGAATTATTACCAATACACCTCAAATCTGAAAATGGACATATTTAGGGAACTGCCGCACAGGAACTGCAACTGGAAAATGGTAAGGCAGTCTCTCTCACTGAGCCATTCCCAAAATCCATGTAGGACCATCTCATATATCCCACACTTTTCCTATTTGAAACTCTGCTTAAGAAACAGGGACCATGGTCTGGCATTTGACACTGCTTTAACTTTCAGCTCTTTATCTCTAAATCTTTCTCACTTACATTCATCTGTTCCATGTCCAAAGGCTATTTTACTTTCCACATGTGGATGGAGGGGGCACAGCTGGACAATTGGCCCTAACACTCTATTTCAAATCGCTTATCTAACTGTTCACACCAGTGTTTAAACATGCTGCAATTGTCTCACAGTGGATTGGCAGATTATCTTAATTTAGAATCTAAACATGGGGTTCCTGCCAACTTGGTCCCAGGAAAAATGGAGGCCCCATAATCTGACATATAGATAGGGGTGGTCTGAAAGGATGACAGTGGGGGAAGCATGCAGAAATAGTTTGATTTCTCAAGTAATCAACCCAGCACAAATTAATATTTCAAATATATATTCCTACACCTGCTTGTTAAATTTAGACTTTATAATCAGTACTTATCTGACTCCTAAAGTGCCATTGATTCCTCCTTCTGCCTCCACTACCAGCAGGTTCTGCTCTGAACTTCTGCTTTCTTATTCTAAAGCCTTTAGCAAGTTCATCCTTGATAAAGATTCTGGACAGTTTCAATCACCACCAACCTTCATATTGGCCTTTTCTCCTCCTCAATGCATAGTTTATTTTCTGTGTTTATGACCCAATATTTAGGATGCAATATGGAGGGGACAACATTCTTAACCCTCAAGATAAGAATAATTTGGCATAGACATTACATATTGTAGTAAGAATTTATTATTTTTCATTTTTTCTTGTCCCAATCCATAGTTATTTCCATAAATAATGTATCTTCAAGAATGCTGTAAACAGCCAGAGATCACAGGTTTTTTAATGCTATTCTGTTATGTCTTATTCTTTACATTTTTCTGTCTTCATTTTTTATTTTGATTTTGTTTTTCAATTTCCCTTTTTTCTTCTTTATCCATGTGGTTTCTATTTTTTCTTTGACATATGCTTTACTTTGAAGTGTACTTAATTACCAAACACAGGAGAATTTCATGTTTATTTATTTGTTTATAATGTCTACCTTAGTTACATTAAATTCAAAGAACATGCCTTTCATAATTTCAGTCCTTTTGCTGTTGTTGATATTTGCCTTATGGGCCAGTATATTATATATTGTTAATATATTCTTGAAAAGAAAGTATATCACTCAGTAATTAGGAGCAGAGTTCTATAAATGTCTATTAGCTCATACTTGCTAATGTTGTCCCTAGCTGCAGTATGTTTTTACTAACTTTTCATCTGCTTTTACTTTCAATTCCTAAAAATATGTTTTAAAATCTCTCACTATAATTATGGATTTGACTGTTTTACTTCAATGTTATTTCAACTTTTCCTCATGTATTTTGAAGGGATATTAATATGTTAAAAATGGCAGTTTGCTTTTTTAAATTGAATTGCAGGTGCTAGTTTACACGTAAATCACTCAGTTAGCTCTGACCTTACAGGCGTTCATTTTTATCACCTATCACCCCACAGAGATGGAAAGACCTGTTTTATAATCTAGACTCATGATTTCTCATGCCAGCTCAACATTATCCTTCCATGTGCATAGCAAATTATGCATATTTGTGACATGTGCTGAATCAGTATTTATGAATACATGGGTAACATAAGGCAAAAAACAATAATTACTAAAATTAAATAGCTTAAGTGAGTCAATGATCCCCCCAAGTCAATGGATTTGTAAAATTGACATGGAGAAGAAACCTTGAAATTAATATTTCTAATTCCTCCAGCCCAATCCTTCAAGTGAAGATAGTTCCTTAGATTTCGATAAATTGAGATAATAGAGTTAAAAATTGTGGAAACAGAAAATAGTTTAGTTGTTTAATATAAGAAATTGGATATATGTTCCTGCAGTTGGATCTGTGATTTGGGGGAAGGTAAACAAGCAAATGCTAGAGAGGGTAGAGATATTAGGGATCTACTCTAGGTATAAATGGAGATGTTTGAGATTGTTGTTAGTAGTGTTGTACAATATGCAGTATAGTTCCTACTTTTGTTTTCTGAAAATTAAGATGCCAGTGTGTTTGGCATTTTAAGTGGAATTTTGTGGTATATTTGATATGTTTGTTATGCAATATGATGAAATGTGAAAAGAGCTACATGATATATATTGATTGAGATCAGAATCACCCTCAGGAAGTTTTCTTAAGCTGGTTTAGTTTCTCTAAAATAGTTCATGGTATTTTGTATATTGTTGGTAGGTTTACAAAATTCTTATCAAAACTGATAGATTTAAACCTTATAACTAAGGGAAAATGTAGACATCACCATTTATGTTGTTTTCTAGATAAGGTAGTATATGTTAAATACAGTTGGTTTTAAATGTACAAAAGAACAGACAATATTAAAGTCAGAGTCAAAAACTATAAAAAAATATTTAGTATAGAAATCAGTAGAACCTGTATAACTTCTACTTTTAAATGGTTTTATGGAGATAAATTTGTTGAATGAATTATCTGGTTCTTAGGTTTTCTTCAGGGAACAAACTAAAAAAATATATTAGGCAACTAAGGCTTCAGATTGTCATTGATGTATTTTCTTTCTCCAAAATCTTTCTGGAGAACTGAACATAGGCAAATTTCTTATTTTCATCTTTGCCGATTCTCTACTTATGTTAAAGTTTTTAATTACTCAGTTTTCAGCAATTTTCATTCATCTAGGAATACTTAATTTTAACCTTATACATAATTACGGAATTGTAAACATCAGCAAACATTGGAGATCTATTTGGATGGAAGGTAATTACCACTGGAACTGCATATGTTCTAATTACACCAAATGTCTGCAAAGATAAAAAACTGAGTAAAACTACAATTCCAAACAAACAAAAATAGATATAGATATAGATTTGGATGTAGATGTAGAGATATAAACCAGAGCATATATACGCCCATGCTTTTTCCCTGTACTCTAATAAAAGTAATCTCTGTAAGGATCTGAAATTTAACATTGCTAAAGATAATTTTTTTTTTACCCTATAAACCTTTTTCAACTCAAATCCATTTCTCAGTCAATGACATCAGAGTGCCATAAAATCCCTTTTTCCCAAATGTGAAGCATGGAATTAATTTTGATCGTGCCTCTCTCTTTTCCTTCACTATCTGACATAAAATACAAATGGTTATAGGTCAGAACCATGTCTCAATCTGGCTGCTTCATACATACCCCAAAGGCATTATGTTAGTCTGACACACATATTCCTGGTCTCTGTACTATTACAAAAATATTCTTACTGGAATCCTTGCATAGAGCTACACCCCCTAATCTATCAGGTTTAAGGATTGCCCCCTCCAAATCTCAAATTAAACAAAGCCATTCAGAAGAAAAAAAAAGAAAAAGAAAACAAGCTGAAGATACATTAGCTAAAATTGGACACGTCTAATTTTGGGAAATTATCAGTATGTAAACATTGGTACCCAGATCTAGAAATATTCTAATTGTGGTAGTACCAGCGTTTAGCCTCTCTCTTTCTGTCTCTTCTCTCTCTTCCTTCCTCTCTCCCTCAGTTTTTATCTACCCATCTGTAATGAGATTTCTGAAACTAGAACTGTAACTGTAGAAAATACATGTTACAGCCTCTTTTTTGCCAGCATGCTTCCTTTTAAGTTCTATTCATATCAGGCACTACAATACTGGCCATCAGAAGAAGGGAATACTTCCTTTTGGTTTGCTTGCCCTTCCTGTGAACTTCTCCCCAGTGCCAGCACGTCATGCTAGCAGTGGTTCAAGCCTCCAACTACTTGCATTACTCCCAAAGCCAACGCTTCTTCACCTACTTTGAGATACCAAAAGCGATGGACACACCTGGCTTTCAAAGCCTGTCTTGGCCTGTGAGGGCTACTATTATGGAATGCTATAGATTTCATGGGTCATACACAGCAGACATTTATTTGTCACAGTTCTAGAGCTTGGGAGTCCAAGATCAATGTGCAGGTAGATCCATTGTCTCATGAGGACCCATTTCCTGGTTCATAGACAGGGATTTCTTGCTGTGTCCTCACATGGTTGAAAGGGCAAGGGAGCTCTCTCTTATAAGGGCTCTGATCCCACTGGTGAGGCTCACTCTGATGACCTAGTCATCTCCTAAAGTCACCACTTCCAAATACCATTGTATTCCAAAAACTCTACATATGGATTTTGAGGGGACATGGATGTTTAGTCTATAGCAAAGCCAAGTCCTAGCTCCATGCTTTCTTTCTGCTGGATTTCCTGATCCTTTCAATTCCCGTATCTTCCTTTTTGTTTGTTCTACCAGCCTTAGGAGTAGTAGCAGTAGTTTCTTGGTCCCCATATTTCCCTTTTGCTCTTTGCACCTCCTGTATAACTATTTATCCTACCTATTCTCTTTTCTAATACCTAATGTGTTTGTTTCTTACTGGACCCTAATAGTAAATTCTAAACAATGCTTGCTGACTTTATTTTCTGTTGTCTAAGGATTCCTGAAAATTCAACAGTAAACACATAGTGTTCCCTAAGTATCTTGGAAGTAATGTCTAGATATCTTAATAATTTCTCAGTCAGGCGTTAGGTAAGTATTTTCTGAAATGAATTTGTTACAATATCTAAATATATCATTAGCATTTGTTATCAAATATGGAGAAGTAAGTTTTAACTTATAGTTAATTTAATTTTTCCTTGGATGTACTTCAGTGGGTCTATAGTTGTAACCTAGTTCTTCCCTGATTACTGACTTAAATAAGTTGCCCTAATTAAATAGGTACACTACAAATGACAGTAAAGTATGATGGTCTTGCCATTAAAGAAGAAAATATTCTGCCAGCATACAGTAAAGTATGTTTCTTACATACACTTATAATTTGTTCATTTAACTATATTGTGAGGATTAAATTTTATACATTTTAACCCTTATAAATAGTATAATTTACTCTCTCAACTAGGCCAGTAAAGGTCATATTGATTCTTTGTGACCACCAGTGTATCATTTACAAATATTCATGGGCAATGGTGGGCCCTTTGGAAAAGAGGACTAATTAAAGAGCATTTCTTGAAGACATGCTACTTCTGAGATAATGTATTATAGAATTATTGAAGGAATCCTTAGAACTGAGTAGTTATATTCAGATACTATTCTGATACTTATATAAAATATATTAAATTCTCATTGACATTTTAAAGAATGAAAAGAAAGAGCTTCCTATTATCTGTCCTGAAGATCTTTTATGACATAATACTCTTATTTCTAAAATTATGATTAAAACTGCACTTCAAAAGTTAAATCTTTTCAAAGAAACTCTAAATTACTGAGTAAAGAATTTGGAAATTTCTGATGTTCTTATGAAAAATTCTCTTGACCTTTTTTTTGACATTGAAGAGCTTTGTCATTTTCTAAGAACCTCTTTTGCTTTATTCATTTCATGAAAATGGAGTGATAGTGAAAAAATCTTAACAGAAAATTTGTTCAGTGTGCTAGGAGAGTACACCTTTTTTACTATTATGTGTATGTATGATTTCATTATATGTGTATACATATATATACATTCATGCAATGTAATTAAGAATATACTTATAACATTGGAATCCAAGATGTTTAAATAAAAAATACTATCTTGATTTTCTAAGCTCAGCATAGTGCATCATAAGGAAATTTTCCATGCCATGGTTTTCTTTAAATGAGGAAATTAGGGATACTTGCAGCTATGAGTTGAAGACTTAGCCTTATTAATTTTATGTTAAAAGGATAAGTTTATAGAATACAAAATATGAGCTCTGTAACGATATTAAAAGAAGGGACTTTAAAAAATTGAGTGTTTTCTGCTGGTGGGAATGTAAGCTAGTTCAACCATTGTGAAAAGCAATATGGAGGTTCCTCAAAAAACTAAAAATACAAATACCATTTGACCCAGGAATCCCACTCCTTGGAATTTACCCAAAGAATACAACTCAGATTCAAAAAGACATATGCACCCCTATGTTTATTGCAGCACTTTTTACAATAGCCAAGATATGGAAGCAACCTAAGTGTCCATCAGTAGATGAATGGATAAAGAAGAGGTGGTACATATACACAATGGAATACTATTCAGCCATAAGAAAGAAACAAATCCTACCATTTGCAACAATGTGGTTGGAGCTGCAGGATATTATGCTCAGTGAAATAAGCCAGGTGGAGAAAGACAAGTGCCAAATGATTTCCGTCATTTGTGGAATATAACAACGAAGCAAAACTGAAGGGACAAAATAGTAGCAGACTCAGACTCCAAGAAGGAACTAGTGGTTACCAAAGGGGAGGGGTGTGGGAGGGTGGGTGGCGAGGGTGGGAGAAGGGGATTGTGGGGTTTTATGTTTAGTACACATGGTGTGGGGAACCACGGAGAAAACAGTGTAGCACAGAGAAGGCAAACAGTGAATCTATGTCATCTTACCACACTGATGGACAGTGACTGCATTGGGGTGTGGTTGGGGACTTGATAATATGGGCAAATGTAGTAACCACATTGTTTTTTCATGTGAAACCTTCATAAGAGTGTATATCAATAATACCTTAATTAAAAAAATGGTAAAAAATAATTGAGTGTTTTATTTATAAAAGAGGTTCATTGTTACTGGTTGTGCGTTAGAATCTCAAGGTCTCCATCTGGTAATGCTTGGATGGAGTTATTTCTACTTAATCATGATGGATTGTCCACATTAATTTATCTTCTTTTCCCACCCCAACTGAAATGAAGTAAAATAGTTAAAACAAAGACAAAAATGCAGAAGGGGGTCATCTTCAAAGGAAAGCTTTATAAAGACATTTTGGATACAGGAAATTGAAGAGGAAGCATTGACTTTTTATGAAGAACAATATTGATGAGAATAGAAATAATTATTTTGAACGGTCCTTGAGATTCTCAGAACTTAGATAAATCTAAAATGATACACATAGCTAAAAATAGGTGGACTGTTAGAAACAGGAATTGCCCTTTGTCCTCTGCCAGATGGAATACAGATAATTTAATTTGGAAAAATGTAACAAAAGATGGTCTTGGTTCTAGAACCTAAGTACAGCAAACAGAGTCTGATTGAGAGGGCACATAGTCCAAGTTTATTTTTGATTTATCTTCCAACTCATTATGTTGCACAAGCTTTGTAAAAGGGGAAAGACTGCCATCTAACCACAAAATATATGTGAAGTCTTCTCAGAACAAGAAAGGATTGCAGGAAACCACTGTACAGGGGGACTAGCTGAAGTGAGTTCTCTACAGGTAGGATGGTAAAAGCAGTAGCAGAGATTTTTTTTCCTATTACTGAGAATTGTGATTTACACTCTGGCTTACTGCTTTATACTTTTAGTCATGAAAACATCAAGGTCAGCAAAGCTTTAGGAAGATTCGTGTACATAACAATGTAGCCAAAATTAATTTTGGTAGGAAGAGGGAAGGCATTTAAAATTTATAATGGCTCCAGACACTTCTCAAGAGTTTCATCTCCTGAAAATTAGGTAATCAAATTTAGAGAGAGAGTTCTTTAAAAGAGCATCACCAGAATAAATATAGAATATAACTCTAGAAGGTCTCCTCCATGAACTCTGTCCCCTGTACTTCTGTAAAAACAGAAGCATGATCTGGGCATTATCTCTGTCCCCGGATTGTTAGCATCTGCTGACAAATTTTGCTGGGAGATCTAGGGCTCATGGAGAAAATTAACCATGCAGGATTTCATTCCCTGTAAAGGAAAACTAATGAGCTGAAAAACTTAAATATTCTGGTTACTCCCTACTATTCCCTTTTTATTTTCTGCTCCTCCCTGCCCTGTGCCCTTAACTGAAGCCATAGACTGAATCACCTCCACCTTTTCCCTTCAGTTTTGAATTAGGTTCTGCTGTGGGAGACAGGTTTGCGTATTTCAGCGTATAACATCTCCTCCAGGGCAACAGTCAGATAGGTGACTTTCCATTATAAACGTTTTGGCTCCCTGAATTCAGGATCCTTCTCCTTCAATACAACCTACTGTGGGTGAGTGTGCAGGGTGGGGTCAGGGGCTGGGTGCTGAGTGTTGTCAAGTGGAAACTGCAATGACCTGACTTTGTATAGGTGAGCACAACTGGCTTTGCTTTTGCCTAAACTATTTTATAACTCTGTAGAGAGAAAAATTAAGTTATTGTTGATCTGTGATAGTTTATTCACTTCTCTTTGCACCATCCTGTGGAATTTGGTCTCAGGGAACCAGAATAAAAAGTAATATATATATATATTTTTTATTCCAGCTACTGCGATTGCCATTCATAATAAACTCTCTTTTTTATTTGACGAGGGTTCTTGTGTTTTCTTTAAACACCTTAAGTTTTTAGTTTAGCAGGCTAATGTTTTAATTTTCAAATATGAATAAAATCTCACACCCTTTATAGTTCTATACAGCAAGGTAAAAAATGTATCTGTATAACACTAAGACATTATTTGCCCTTTATCTTGAGTTGTCATTTACACATGGGTATGAAAACCATGGTAAGTAAAATTCTTGCAACTTGGCACAGTCCAAAGCAGCAGATCAAAGCCATTTGAATTGCTGTTGTATTCTTCACCACCAAGTACTCACAGTTAAACAAACAAAACAATATCCGTACCGCCCCAAATACCATCAACAATATGATTACTAAATCATTTATAAACACATAATATGTATATCGTCATGATTGTGTGTTTTTGTTTTTAGAATATGGATATAGATGGGTAATCAAATTGTTGTGCATTAAAGTCACTTAGGATAGGTACACATTTATGTTTGTTTCATTTACTTTATTTTTTAAACATCTTTTTAATTTTATTTTAAACTGGCATTAATTTTTCTATGAATTTAAAATCAAAGCAAAGCATGTTGTAAAAAAGGCTAGTTTGTATCCATGACTTTCCACTACCTTCTCTCCAGAGATAGCCATTTAAAGACTACAAACATATACATAAATACACACACACGCACATATATCTGTTAGGCAGAAAAATATATATGAGAGGGTGGAGGGAGAATAAGGCCAGTAAAGCCCACTAAATGGGACTCAAAGAGTTAACCATAAAGCCAGAGACCAAGAAAGGACTCACAGAGTTAATACCCTTTGCACTGTGAGTTCATTCCACATGTTCTGAATCTGGGCTGACCTTCAGACTTGCTCTAGCTAATGCAGGTGAGATAGGGCAGACATGGGACAAGCATCATGATTAATTTTCCTAAAAATACTGAAAAATGAATAGCACAGTAGAAACAGGAGGTACTTATCTTAGGGATAGGATTCCATTTTAAAAGCAGAGAGTTGGGAAGTATGATTCTTAAAATATCTTTTGATAATCAGCCAACAACCTATCTTAAGGCAAGATAAGCAGTCTGAACTGATATGTTCCCAGCACTTGGGGGTAACCACTATCTTGGTGAGGATCAGGGTCAATAAATTCTTGTGTTAAGTTTATCTTACAAAATTTTCTGGAGGACTGACTGTGGATAATGACAGCGGAGATAAACATCATGAGACTGCATGACAAGCCTATGCACCTTGACCCTTTACTTTTATCCCATTCTCGAAAACCCTTAAAAGACAGAATCCCAGCTTTTAAGTGTGCCTCCTTTCTGAGCTTGCCCGCACTCCCCTTTCTTCAAGTGTGCACCTTTTTGCGTTAAATACACATCTCACTGCTCAACTTAAAATGTTTTGTCTCTGCGCTCTTCTAGTGGTAAGTGTCTCTGTTACTTTGCTATCTCATTCTATTCTCCAGGCTTAAGCACAAGTCTTCGCTCTGTCTCTGTCCTACTTTAGATAAGTGGGGAGGAGCTGCTGAGACTGCTGATTTGGGCTTGCAAGTTCCCATCATTTGGGTGACCTGGATAGAACTGCAGCTGTGCTATTGTGCTTTTTAGTAGCTTGCCTGAAAATCTCCTTTCTTTGCATTGGAAAGTTCTCAGAACATAATCTCATTCCATCCAGTGCTCGGAGGCTCCCCCAAATCCTGGGAAGGTAGGGACTTAATTCCCACATCGTGAAGATTCAAGTGGACACTGGATTCCAGGTGATGCTGGCTTTAAGAGTTGGTAGCAGAGACGCCTATGCCGAACAGGAGTTCAATGAACTTCCCTTATCTCTCTGTTCTTCCTTACTCTGCTGCCTCCAAGGCAGCTGCCATTCCTTGCTACTCTCTCTTTAATGAATTTTTTCCTCTCCTTGTACTCTGACTTCTGGACATCTCAGAACCGAATCCTCCCCAATACATATATATCTGTATAGGTAAGCATTCATCCCCATTTTATTAGGTTAAAAACTTCTATGCCCAATTCCTAGAGATTATGCATTAGTAATGTATAGAAAAAGGTTTTCTCTTTTGTTACAGCTCTGTATTTCTCCATTTGGTTGAGTGCTATGTGTTGCCCATTTTGTTGATTTAGCATAGTTTATTTAACTAGAATCCCACTGGTGGGCTTTCCAGATGTGTGTAGTTATTATATTGTGTTTTTTCTGTTACAGATAGTATTTCACATAAAGTTCTTTGGTGTTTAATTTCACATTCTTTTTGAATGGATTTTTAGGCTAAAATTGGGATAGCTAGATGAAAAAATATTCTGTAGAGTTTTATAGATTTTTGTCATATCCCCTCCTGTGAAGTTTGCATTTCCATCAGCACTTCTATTATCTGCTTCCCCACATCTGCAAAACAGATTATTAGACCATTAGTGTTTATCAAACTGAAAAATGATAATGCAGCATAACTTTAATGTGAATTTTTCTTATGAGAATTTACTTCAGCTAAAACATTGTTACATTAACTTTCTTTCAATATAATACAATTACTTTAACTCTTAGGAAGTGCTCCTACACTTTACTTCATATTTTTAACCTTCTTTCTATACTTTAATTTCAAGTGCAGCCACAGATCAATTTGGATTTACTAAAGCTATCATTTAATTTGTATTTCTAAACTGTAATTCTTCCATGCAGTTTTCATATGAAGTGCTTAAAATTGTAAAACAATAAAAACAATTTAAATAATTATGGTTGTATAAATTTCACTGCCAAACCAAATTGTGAAGGCTGATCCTCATTTCTTACAAATGTATTGCAGCCATTTTTCTAAGTCTACGTTTAAACTTTTTTGTTTAATCAATCTCTTGTTTTACTTGAATAAGTTCTCAAGAAATTTCCTTAGCTCTTTATGTTTGAATGGTATCTTCCTGTTATAAAACAATTGCAAGTTTGATAAGCTAAAAATACGAGTTTGAATTTGTTTTGTACTTAGAAAGCATTCTATTGCTTTTCATCATTCAGTAGCACTAATAAAATGTATTTTATAAGTTATAAGCATACATAATTTTTGGTGTGCATATATGCAGCATTTTATGCCTTTATGTACTTCATAAAATTTCACAGGAAGCAAATATGAACTGAATCACAGTATTCAAAAAAATGTGCATTGTACAGAAAAATTCTCTAAGCTTTGGAAATGGAAGGAAAGAGATTACTGGGTATCCTTACAGTGGATTTCTGGGTGTTCTCTAGCAGACCCTCTGCAATTATCTAATCTTGCATATATATGCTCAATCTATTGCCTTTGTAATTAACTAGGCTATTTTGCAACTCTACAAAAGGAAAAATAAAGTCATAAAAAATAAAATATATAACTTTTATACAAATATACCTTTTATACAAATGTTTCCTAACCATTTCAATGCAGAGAATGCCTGCACATAACAATGCAAATGAATATTTTCCTTTAGAAAATATACATCTCTCTAAGTCAAATTCTTATTTAAGCCAGTTTTAATATGTTATTGGCATTCTCTGTAATTTATGAACTTAAAAAAATCTATGACATATGTCCATTTAATATATGCATGAATGTTATGTTTTTACTTTTTGAAATATTATATTTTAACAACCATACATGTAGATTGGAAACTGTTTTTTAGAATTCTGTCTATATGATATGGCAGAGAATTTGGGCATGATGGCATTATACATTAATCATTGCAATCAAAATGGTTTATGATGTATTGAATACAATTTGAATTAAAATAAGAAACCCTTTTCACAACTGTTAGAAGGCCTTCATAAACAAACACTGACTAAAAGAAAAACTTCTCTAAATGAGGTAGGGAAGGGATATGGGACAAGCATCATGATTAATTTTTCCTGCCTGTGATTAAAAATGCTGAGATATAAATAGTATAGTAAGAACAGGAGGGCCTCTATCTTAAGACTAAGATTCCATTTTAAAATCCAGGAAGTTAAGAGGTAAGATTCCTAACATTTTCTTTGCTAAGCCAACAACTTATCTTAAAACAGGGCAAGCAGTCCTAACTGATATGTTCCTAGTACTTGAGAATAACCATCTTAGAAAAGAACAGGATCAATAAATTCCTTGTCTTAAGTGTATCTTACAGAATTATCTAGGTGGACTGGCCATGGATGGTAACATAATGTCTCTCACCAGACAAAGACATCATTTCACCCTATTCTTGAAAACCTTAAAAGACAGAATCCTAAGCCCTTAAATGCACCTCTTCTCTGAGGTGCCCACACTTCCCTTTCTTCAAGTGTGTACTTTTTGCCTTAAAGACTTCTTACTGTTCAATTTTTTTCATTTTGTCTCTGTACTCTTCCAGTGGTAAGCCTCTCTGGTATTCATTCAATTTTGTAGACATAAGCATGAGTCTTCACTCTCCTGTTATACTTCAGACAAGCAGGGAAGGGCTACTAAGATTTCTGATTTAGACTTGCAAATGCCCACACCTGGGTGACTTGGACAGAACTGCAGCTGTACGATCATGATCATATTCTTTAGTAGCCTGCCTGAAAATCTCCTTTCTTTGCCTTTGGGAAGTTCTCACTCTATCCGGTGCTCTGTGCTCCCCCAAATCCTGGGGTCATAGGGGCTTAGTTCCCACACTCTGTGAAGATGCAAGTGGACCCTGGATACCAGGTGACTATGGCTTCAGGAGTTGGCAAGGGATCTGCCCTATGCCGAGCAGGAGTTCAATGAGCTTCCGTTCCTGCCTCTGCACTTCTTGTTCTCTTCTGCCTTCTTGGCTGCTGCCATTCACTACTACTCTCGCTTTAATGAATTCCTTTCTTACCTACACTAGTCTGACCTGTCCATAATTCTTTCTCACTCAGAGTCAAGAACCCTCCCTCATCCAGGTTGAGGTTTCACCTGGTGCTCAGGGAGACATCTCCCCCAATGCTGCTGCCCAACAGCACATACACATTTTAGATATTTTCTCCTGGTGGTATTCCCTGAAATAAAAATAATTTATAAAAATAGCTGAAGTAACTGACATTATATTTTTATTGTCTAGAGTGTGTGAATTTATTAAGTCTTGATAAGTAAAGTTTAGGGCAAGTCAGGAATTGTGTAGTAGGATAAAAATAGCTCAGTGATTATATATCCAATATCTATTATTGTTGTTTAGGGAATTTTTATAAACAAGCTGAGAAATGGTAAGGGACTTACCTGTATGACTTATATTTTTATGCTAACAATATACAGAAGTCTTCAATAATATCATCTAATTTACTTAAATATCTTAATATATAAAACATCACTTTTAAGAATGATGCTAAATCAAAACTTCAAGAACTTATTTTAAGGCCCTTGAATTATGAGGAGTACACATGACATTTGAATTATTTTTATTTTTATTTTTTTATTTTCCATTATATCTCTAAATGCAGTGCACATGTGAATAATAGCAATAAATAGAGTTTTTTGTTTCTGGCAGATTTTCATTTCTCTATGTCAAGTTAATTCACTATTGCAGAAAATCTTACCCAGGGGATATTAACCATGAAATGCCTCTGTGGGTTATATCAAGAAAATTTAGACCTACTATATGTTATTTCAACCAATAGTGAATTCTCTCAGTAGATGTGACTTTCTCAACTTTTAATATTTAATGATTTAATGGGTAGGGTCCATTTAATATCCATTTGTTTAACAAGGAACTCTGTAATATAATCATACAAATGCAAAGATTTTTTATAATTGTCTATAATTGAAACATTAGAGTGGCTTAGTCATATATGTAAAAATGCACGTCAACTATCTATGTTTAATAATTTCATGGTTACATATGAAATTATGCCAGAAGTGAAATAGCTGAAGAATACTGGCCTATTTCAATAGAATCTGTGTAGAACACTATTTTATTGTCTTTGCTGGCAACAGTTTGTAGAAACTGCCAAGAAACAGTAATTTGGAAAGGATTAATAAAGAAAAAGACAAAACTATTACTGAAAAATTTTCTGTATGTTAGAGGTTGATTGAGACCCCAAAATAAATATATTTGGCTTAGTTAAATCCCACAGATGTAGAAAACTTTAAGTGTTGAAGTTCAAAGAGTATCGAGATTCCTGTCAAATCTCTTACATGAAATGAAAATGAGATCAACAAAAAGTGGTTAAAAGGTTAATAGTAAAAGAAGAAACAATATAAATGTTTGAAAGAATTGTTACTAGGTTGTACACTTAATTATCACAAACATAATATAAAATGATAAGGATAAAGCTGATAGGAATAACTTTATACATGTAGCTACCTACATGCAGTTTGGTGTGCAAGTCTGATTTCCATACTCTAGGCTTAAAACCCAGAAAAGGTAAATATACAGTTTTCTTTCTTTTGAAGATGAGAATCAAGAAGTTGAAAAGATTAAATAAGGTGCAGAACCAATCAGTTAACCAACAACCAATTTAACAGCAAAATCCAAAGGGTGTTGTTTTGATTGTTATCCTGTTACTTTCTCATGTGCCTTTTGAAAGGTTGTTCCTCAAAGGCAAGTGATGTATTGATGTTTTAAAAATCCAATAATTCAGTTTTTCTATCACTATTCTGATAATTGGTTTGCTTTTTATTTTACTATGAACTTGTTATATTTAGACAGTTGTAATTTGCTCAAAGAAAGGTAAAACAACAATTATAAAATTATATTATTATTCTATATAACACAAGTAGAAGATTGTAAGCATAAAAACAAGTAATAAATAAGAGACTTAATTCTCTTTGAAAATAAGGGAAAAGACTTCCACTCCTCCTTTTTCTTAGAGCATTCATTTTAGAAAAAAAATTGTAAATTCTTTCTCAGTCTCTGTGAAATATATGTAAATCTTTCCAAAGGCCAAGTAAGCCTCTTGCCAGCTTTAAGACTCAGGAATGGCTTTCTCAAGGGCCTAGGAATCATCGCTTTGATATATAATCATCCAGGAAAAAAATACCTTTTTCTCCATTTCTGTGGGAGGGGAAGAGCCTGACTTCCATCTAACTAAGTTGCAAACCTATGATCTTGTCACAAAATACATGATAACATTATTTTCCTTTGGTAAAGCCAATGCACTAATACAGTCACCCCAACTACTAGGGAATTTAGAAGGAAATATATTTATGTATATATAACAAATGTTGCTGTCAAGTCCTCTTAATCGAGGATGTGTGATTGTCTATCTTGACAATATTTATGTCATGGTGTATTAGGGTCCTCCAGAGAAACAGAACCTGTACATAAAGAGATATATTATAAGGAACAGGTTTATGCAATTATAGGCTGACAAGTCCCAAGATCTGCAGTCGTTAAGCTGGAGACCAAGGAGACCTGATAGAGTAGTAACTGTCCGAGTCTGAAAGCAGGAGAACCGGGAGAGCGGATGTAGTCCCGGTCTGGAGACCACTAGGCACTGATCAGCATCAGCTGATGTTTTAGTTGCAGGCAAAGGCAGAAAAAAACCACCAAACGTGATGTCCTAGCTCAAAGGCATTTGGGCAAGAGGAATTGCTTCTTGTGCCAAGATGATCAGATCTTTTTGTTCTATTCAGACCTTCACTTGACTAGATGGGCCCACGCACATTAAGGAGGGTGATTTGCTTTATGCAGTCTATCAATTCAATTATTAATCTCATCCAGAAACACCCTCAAAGAGACAGTCAGAATTATGTTTTTATCTGATATCGAGGCACTTTGTGGCCCAGTCAAGTTGATATATAACGTTAACCGTGACAAGTGAGTTGCATTCTGTTTGGCTATTGAAATGGTGAGATTTTTTTCTGTCTTTGCAATCATTTAGTGGGTTGCCTAGGATGCCTCTGGTTTAATGCTTATTTGAAAATAAAATTGTTCTCGTTCTCTTCTATTTTTGTGGGGAGTCTTTCTGAGCTGGGAGGAAATGTAGGTTTTAATTCCCCAGCACTTATGTGTGAGATTGTCTCTGACCTTTTTTATTTTCCCTATTGGCCTACTGGTATATAATTGTGTACTGGCTTTTCATTTTGCACTTTGGTACATTATGGTTTTGGTAAGTTTCATAAAGATAAAAAAAAAATTGCCTGAAATGAAATTTTATTGGAGTAAGCTATCTTTACAAAAATTTTGGGAAAAGTTATTTCTTTCATATATTGGTTCTGTCAATCCATAAGCATCTCATAATCTTTATGTTATTTTAAATATATTTTGATACTTTTTAAGTTATATAACTAGAATTCTTTTGCACACTTGGTTCTTATAGCCTATTTAAAAAAATTTTGTTGAGAAATAAAATACTCGGAAAGTATACAGCTTAATATATCAGAAGATGAATGCTTCCAAACAAATGATGTGAAAACCACAAAACTCAAAATTACTAGAACTCTAAAAACCTCCCTTATTTACTTCATGTTATTCATAGGTAACACTACTCTCCTGACTTTTAACATTGTAGATTCTGCCTTTTTAAAAAACAGAAGCCTACAATATAATGTATTTTGTATCAGTATTCTTCTGCTCAATATTGAGTTTATGAAATTGATTTAAGTTATTACTTACAGTACTACTTTGTTCATTCCCAATGCTGTGTATTAACCCATGATTTATTTCTCTATTCCATCATCAAAGGTTATTTGTTTTGCTTCCAATTTCAGGCTGTTGCCAATAGTGATGGTATTAATATTCTTGCATATACCTTTTTTGCAAACACATAGTCATATTTTGCATGATATACACCTAAGAGTGGAACCACTGGTTAATAGGACATTTCAGGCTTAATAGAAATCACCAAATATTGTGTCCAAATATATTGTGCCAAATTACATACCTACAATAGTGTATAAAAATAATAGTTGCTTCACACATTTAACAACACTACTATCTCTCATGTTGTAGATATAAATGTAAAATAAAAAAGTAGATATAAATGTAAAATAAAAAAGTATACTTTGTTTAAAAATTGAACAGTATCTTCATTGTCATCAGTGGATTGGAAGACAAACTCTTATACATTGTGGATTCCAGAAAAACTATTTTAAGTTGACACTTCTCCCAAAATTGATATATGGAATCAGTGTGGTTTCAAAGTCTGACTATTTTAGCTGAATTTGACTAGTTATTGATAAAACATAGGTATAAATATTTAGATATGGCAAAACTTGAATGAGCTCTGAATAATGAATATCCATGATGTATCCATGTTACTTTATCATTGAAGTGTTTAGGTTATCTAGAGGAATGACTCTTACTAAGTATTCAGGAATGATGGTACCTCATGTGATAACTTACTTTTAA
The DNA here is from genome assembly GCA_032199065.1 of Smutsia gigantea. Classification (NCBI taxonomy): domain Eukaryota; kingdom Metazoa; phylum Chordata; class Mammalia; order Pholidota; family Manidae; genus Smutsia; species Smutsia gigantea. The sequence goes on from JAVSCE010003613.1 coordinate 137,582, forward strand.
TTACTTCATAGGCAAAACATTTGTGTTGACCTTGCAATTTGTCTATAAATGAATCCTGTTTCCAAAGTTTTATAAACATATAGAAGAATATCTTCATGACTTTGATGAATATTTTTTTATGCCAATAGATGCTAAAAACAGTCTTCTACTAGAAATATGTATATATCTGTTTAATATAAGATTTCCAATATAATAAGCAATAAGGGTAACTCAAAATAAAAACAAAATAAGATATTACCACACAACTGCAGAAATTTTGAAAGTTCTAAACAAAAGCATAAGCATGGATGGCTGTGCTTTTCAAATGATTACAAGGTTTGCCCTTCTAGGTGCTTGTCCAACAGCATGATGGGATATCCCTGTCATTGAGATATGGACATATATGTCCCTCTCCTTGAATCTTGGTAATACTAAGACTACATGAATAATATGTGATGTTATTTCCAGTGTTAGTTTATAAGAGATGATATATTTTCTATCCTGTCCTTTTGGGTAATTCCTGTTGCAAGGAAATCCAGGGAACATTTAGAGCTCATTTGTAAGTGTTCTTTTTAACAGTCCCAGGAGTGAGCCCAGGAGACATTCAGCATAAACTATCAAACATTTGTGTAAGGTAGTGCTCTAGACTGACTATAGACACAGACATTCATATTTTGAAACCTAATCCCCAATATGATAGTATTTGGAAGTGGAGTCTCCGGCGAGGACTAGGTTATGAAGGGGGAGCACGTAAGAGTGGATCGGTGCCATTCTTAAAGAGACCCCAGAGAAATCCCACACCCCTTATAACATGTAAAGACATAGTGAAAAGATGGCATCCATGAAGCAGGAAGCAAGTCCCGATCAGATAGTAAATGTGCTAGTGCCTTGACTGTGGAATTCAGAACTGTGAAAAATACATTTCTGTTATTTTAAGTCATCCAGTCTATGATATTTTGTTATAGCAGCCCCCAGGGACTGAGGCAGCCTTCAAAATGACTTCTCAGTCACGGTCTGACTACACCTGGGTTGGGATAACTCACATGAGCAATACCTAGCTGAGACCTGTCAATATCAAGAAGAGTCTTAAGTAATAAAATAGTTTCTGTTTTAGATACTTTGTTTTGAATGACTTGTTGTATAGCAAGAGATAACCAGAACACAAAGTGTTTAGAAAATGTGGAACAACAAAACTCTCATAGATTACTGGTAAAAATGCAAATTGATCTCACCACTGTGGAAAATAGTTTGGTATTAGCTAATAGTTTTGAAGATGCACATACCTATGATCCAGTCTTCCATTCCTAGTTGTATATATGTGCATCATATTATATATATAAGAATGTTCAAACAAGCATTATCCAGTATATATTAAAATGGGAAGAACCTAAAGTCACACCAATAGTGTAGTTATACTATTTGCAGAATAATAAAATGTTATGAGAACAAATGGATTAATTAAAAAATGGATGAACATCTTTCAAATTTAATATAACAAAAGAGAGGACTCAACCATTCAGCATGATTTCATTCACAGATGTAAGTGATAAAATTTAGGAGTAAATATGTAAGTGATCTTAGTAGCTAAGGCAATTTTTTTCTTTAGGTAATGACATAGAAGGAAAAAGCAAACACCTTATAAAGAGGAAGAAACAGAAGAACTGTACAAAGAAAAATTATCATATTTCTTTTCCACAAAGCTTATATACTTACTTCATTGGAGTAAAGTATAAATAAAATGAAGTACAATTTATATATACATATTATTTCACCCTAAATAGTAATAATATTAAAATATTCTTTAAGTGCTTTACCCCAGGGCCTAAATTCACAATGTTATGGCAGAATACTGCTTAATCTTCACTAAATGCCTCTCTCCTATTTTTCCATGTGAATAACAAAGTACCCCCAAATTAAGAAAATTAAAGCAACAAATATTTTCTCACTGTTTCTGTGGGTCAGTAACATGGGTGTAGCTTATCTGAATTTCCTAGCTCTCAGCTTGTCACGAGGCTCCAACTAAGGTGTTAGCTTGTTGGAGCAGTATTCCCAAAGCTCGACGGGGCAAGTGTGCTTTTAAACTCATTCATGTGGCTATTGACATAATTCAGTTCCTCTGGTGGTGGGGGTGGGAAGACATCTCAGTTAGTTCCCAGGAAGAGCTCTCCATAAGACAGCCCAGAACCTTGGCTTGCTTCACCAAAACACAGCACGTGGGTGGGTGAGAGAGAGTAAGCAAGATGAAAGATAGTCAGAATATAAACTAATCTCTGAAGTGTTATCTGATCACTTTTGTTGTATTTTATTTGTTAGAAGCAAGTCACTAGGTCCGGCCACCACAGATGGGAATGCATTATGTTGGATCTTCGGGATGCATTTTAGAAGCTGACTACCATGCTTTAGTTCACAGCTAGATCATATTTTCCAGTTTTTTCATATTACTAAGTGTTCCATATGACTGAGTTGTACCCAGTGGAGAATGAGAGGATATAAACATATGTCATCATAAACACAAGGCTTGTTAGGAAAAAGGAGGAGGTGTATTTGCATGTTCTTTTCCTCTTAAAATACCTGACTGAAGATATTGTCATCCTCTAAGTGAAAGAAAAACAAGATAGTAAGTTTAAGAAATTGCCATGTGTAAGAGAGCTCCCTATATAAAAGGAGCTTGGAATATTAAATTACTACTTGTAGGAGGAATATCTGTCTCAGTTATTATATAAGTAAGAATAAACCTCCATTATGCAGTAGTCATTACATACCTGTGTGATTCTTTGTTACTAAAGTCATGTCTACTTTACATAATACAAAATCTTAGATAGATAGATAAGTAGATGATAGATACACACAGACACAGTGTTCTTTTGGCTGCATGAATACTACAGCCCAGGAAAAGGAAAAACTCTGGAATGCCCGTATCAGATTTTCAGATGTGATCATGGAGGAAAATACAGGAGAATTATCTATCTACAGCTGGAGCTAATAGAGAAAAATTAACAAAGGTGTTCCTTCCAAAGAGCAGATCCAGAGTCTAACTGAACAATTTCATCCATTGTAGTAAATGTGAGTGAATTCAGTCTATGTCATGTGAGCAGAAATTATATATGCCTTTTTATTTTTTATTTTTTTCATTCTTTTTTTATTAAGGTATTATTGATATACACTCTTATGAAGGTTTCACATGAAAAAACAATCTAGTCACTACATTTACACATATTATCAAGTCCACAACCATACCCCAATGCAGTCACTGTCCATCAGTGTGGTAAGATGCCAGAGATTTACTATTTGCCTTCTCTGGGCTACACTGTTTTCCCCATGATCCCTCACACCATGTGTACAAAACATAATACCCCTAAATCCTCTTCTCCCACCCTCCCCACTGGCCCTTCCACACCCCTCCCTTTTGGTAACCACTAGTTCCTTCTTGGAGTCTCTGAGTCTGCTGCTATTTTGTTCCTTCAGTTTTGTTTCATTGTTATACTCCACAAATGGGGGAAGTCATTTGGCATGTGTCTTTCTCTGCCTGGCTTATTTCACTGAGCATAATATCCTGCAACTCCATCCATGTTGTTGCAAATGGTAACATTTGTTTCTTCCTTATGGCTAAATAGTATTCTGTTGTGTGTATGTACCACCTCTTCTTTATCCATTCATCTATTGATGGACACTTAGATTGCTTCCGTATCTTGGCTATTGTAAAAAGTGCTGCAATAAACATAGGGGTGGATATGTCTTTTTGAATCTGAGAAGTTGTATTCTTTGAGTAAATTCCAAGGAGTGGGATTCCTGGGTCAAATGGTATTTCTATTTTTAGATTTTTGAAGAACCTACATATTGCTTTCCACAATGGTTGAACTAGCTTACATTCCCACCAGCAGTGTAGGAGGGTTCCCCTTTCTCTGCATCCTCACCAGCATTTGTTGTTCTTAGTCTTTTGGATGGTGGCCATCCTATCTGGTGTGAGGTGATATCTCATTGTGGTTTTAATTTGCATTTCCTTGATGATTAGTGATATGAAGTATCTTTTCATGTGTCTGTTGCCCATCTGAATTTCTTCTTTGGAGAACTGTCTCTTCATATCCTCTGCCCATTTTTTAATCGGGTTATTTGTTTTTGGGGTGTTGAGGCATGTAAGTTCTTTATATATTTTGGATGTTAACCCATTGTCAGATATGTCATTTTCAAATATATTCTCCCATACTGTAGGATGTCTTTTTGTTCTGTTGATGGTGTCCTTCCCATACAGAAAATTTTTAGTTTGCTGTAGTCCCATGAGTTCACTTTTGCTTTTGTTTCCCTTGCTCCAGGGGATGCATTCAGGAAGAAGTTGTTCATGCTTATATTCAGGAGATTTAAGTATATGTTGTCTTCTAAGAGTTTTACAGTTTCATGACTTACACACATGTCTTTAATCCATTTTGAGTTTACTTTTGTGTAGGAGGTTAAACAATAACCCAGTTTCATTCTCTTGCATGTAGCTGTCCAGTTTTGCCAACACCAGCTGTTGAAGAGGCTGTCATTTTCCCACTGTATGTCCATGGCTACTTTATCATATATTAATTGACCATATATGGTTGGGTTTATATCAGGGATCTCTAGTCTGTTCCATTGATCTATGGGTTTGTCCTTGTGCTGGTACCAAATTGTCTTGATTACTGTGGCTTTGTAAGAGAGCTTGAAGTTGGGGAGCATAATCCCCCCAGCTTTATTCTTCATTCTCAGGATTGCTTTTGCTATTCAGGGTCTTTCGTGGTTCCATATGAATTTTAGAACGATTTTCCTTAGTTCGTTGAAAAATGCTGTTGGTATTTTGATAGGAATTGCATTGAATGTGTAGATTACTTTAGGCAGGATGACCATTTGACAATATTAATTCTTCCTATCCACGAGGACGAATGTGTTTCCATTTACTGGTATCTTCTTTAATTTCACTCCTGAGTGTCTTGTAGTTTTCAGAGTATAGGTCTTTCACTTTCTTGGTTAAGTTTATTCCTGGGTATTTTATTCTTTTGGTGCAACTGTGAATGGAATTGTTCTCCTGATTTGTCTCTCTGCTAGTTCATTGTTAGTGTATAGGAATGCCACAGATTTCTGCATATTAATTTTGTATTCCGAAATTTTGCTGAATTCTGATATTAGATCTAGTAGTTTTGGAGTGGATTCTTTAGAGTATTTTATGTACAACATCATGTCATCTGCAAACAAGGACAGTTTAACTTCTTCCTTGCCAATCTGGATGCCTTTTTATTTCTTTGTTTTGTCTGATTGCTGTGGCTAGGACCTCCAGTACTATGTTGAACAGAAGTGGGGAGAGTCGGCATCCTTGTCTTGTTCCGATCTTAAAGGAAAAGCTTTCAGCTTCTCCCTGTCAAGTGTTATGTTGGCTGTGTGTTTGTCATATACAGCCTTTATTGTGTTGAGGTACTTACCCTCTATACCCATTTTTTTTTGAGATATTTTATCATGAATGGATGTTGAATTTTGTCCAATGCTTTTTCAGCATCTATGGAGATGATCATGTGGTTTTTGTCCTTCTTTTTGTTGATGTGGTGGATGATGTTGATGGATTTTCAAATGTTGTACCATCCTTGCATCCCTGGAATACATCCTACATGATCATGATGGATGATCTTTTGATATATTTTTGAATTCGGTTTGCTAATATTTTGTTGGCTATTTTTGCATCTATGTTCATCATGGATATTGGTGTGTAATTTTCTTTTTTTGTGGTGTCTTTGCCTGGTTTTGGTATTAGAGTGATGCTGGCCTCATCGAATGAGTTTGGAAGTATTCCATCTTCTTCTATTCATTGGAAAACTTTAAGGAGGATGGGTATTAGTTCTTCACTAAATGTTTGATAAAATTCAGTGGTGAAACCATCTGACCCACAGGTTTTGTTCTTAGGTAGGTTTTTGATTACCAATTCAATTTCTTTACTGGTAATTGGTCTGTTCAGATTTTCTGTTTCTTTCTGGGTCAGCCTTGGAAGGTTGTATTTTTCTAGAAAGTTGTCTATTTCTTCTAGGTTATCCAGTTTGTTAGCATATAATTTTTCATAGTATTCTCTAATAATTCTTTGTATTTCTGTGATATCCGTAGTGATTTTTTCCTTTCTCATTTCTGATTCTGTTTATGTGAATAGACTTTTTTTCTTGATAAGTCTGGCTAGGGGTTTATCTATTTTGTTTATTTTCTCGAAGAACCAGCTCCTGCTTTCATTGATTCTTTCTATTGTTTTATTCTTCTCAATTTTATTTATTTCTCTCTAATCTTTATTATGTCCCTCCTTGTACTGAATTTGGGCCTCATTTGTTCTTCTTTTTATACTTTCATTCATTGTGAGTTTAGACTGCTCAGATGGCATTGTTCTTCTTTCCTGAGGTAGGCCTGTATTGCAATATACTTTCCTCTTAACACGGCCTTCGCTGCATCCCATAGATTTTGCGGTGTTGAATTATTGTTGTCGTTTGTCTCCATATATTGCTTGATTGCTGTTTTTATTTGGTCATTGATCCATTGGTTAATTAGGAGCATGTTGTGAAACCTCCATGTGTTTGTGGGATTTTTCATTTTCTTTGCCTAATTTATTTCTACTTTCATACCTTTGTGGTCTGAGAAGCTGGTTGATAGTAGCATTTCACTCCTTTTGAATTTACTGAGTCTCTTTTTGTGGCCTTGTATATGATCTATTTTTGAGAATGTCCCATGTGCACTTGAGAAGAATTAGTATTCTGCTGCTTTTGGGTGCAGAGTTCTGTAGATGTCTGTTAGGTCATCTGTTCTGTTGTGTTGTTCAGTGCCTCTTTCTCCTTACTTATTTTCTGTCTGGTTGATCTGTCCTTCAGAGTGAGTGGAGTGTTGAAGTCTCCTGGAATGAATGCATTGCATTCTATTTCTCCTTTTAATTCTGGTAGTATTTGTATCACAAATGTAGGAGCTCCTGTGTTGGGCACATAGATATTTATAATGGTTACATCTTGTTTTTGGATTGACCCTTTTATCATTATGTGATGTGCTTCTTTGTCTTTTGTGACTTTCTTTGTTTTGAAGTCTATTTTGTCTGATACAAGTACTCTTCCTGCTGCTTTTTTCTCCCTATTAGGGGCACTAAATATCTTTCTCCATCCCTTCACTTTTAGTCTGTGTATGCCTTTGGGTTTAAAGTGAGTCTCTTGTAGGCAACATATAGATGGGTCTTGTTTTTTTACCCATTAAGTGACTCTATGTCTTTTGATTGGCACATTCAGACCATTTACATTTAGGGTGATTATCGATAGGTATGTACTTATTGCCATTGCAGGCTTTAGATTCATGGTTACCAAAGGGTCAAGGTTAACTTCCTTACTATCTAAGAGTCTAACTTAACTCATTTAATATGCTATTACAAGTACAATCTAAAGGTTCTTTTTTTTTCTTCCTCCTTTCTCATCCTCATCCATTCTTTATATATTAGATATATTCTGTACTCTGTCTATCCCTTGATTGACTTTGGAGATAATTAATTTTTGCATTTGCTTAGTAATTAGCTGTTCTACTTTCTTCACTGTGGTTTTATTACCTCTGGTGACAGCTTTTAAACCTTAGGAACACTTTCATCAATAGCAGTCCCTCCAAAATACACTGTAGAGATGGTTTGTGGGAGGTAAATTTTCTCAGCTTTTGCTTATCTGGGAATTGTTTAGTCCCTCCTTCAAATTTAAATGATAATCTTACCGGATAAAGTAATCTTGGTTCGAGCCCTTTCTGCTTCATTGCATTAAATTCATCATGCCACTATTTTCTGGTCTGTAAGGATTCTGTTGAGAAGTCTGATGGTAGCCTGATGGGCTTTTCTTTTGTATGTGATCTTATTTCTCTCTCTGGCTGCTTTTAATAGTCTGTCCTTATCCTCCATCTTTGCCATTTTAATTACTATATGTCTTGATGTTGTCTTCCTTGGGTCCCTTGTGTTGGGAGATCTGTGCATCTCCATGGCCTGAGAGACTATCTCCTTCCCCAGATTGAGGAATTTTCCAGCAATTACCTCCTCAAAGACACTTTCATTCCCTTTCTCTCTCTTCTTCTCCTTCTGGTACCCCTATTATGCAAATATTGTTCCATTTAGATTAGTCACACTGTTCTCTCAATATTCTTTCATTCTTAGAGATCCTTTTTTCTCTCTGTGCCTCAGCATCTTTGTATTCCTCTTATCTAGTTTCTATTTCATTTATTGTCTCCTCCACCATATCCAATTTGTTTTCAATACCGTCCATTGTACTCTTCAATGATTGGATCTCCGACCGCAATTCATTCCTGAGTTCTTGAATATCTTTCTGTACCTCGATGAGCATGTTAATGATTTTTATTTTGAACTCCCTTTCAGGAAGAGTCATGAGGTTGATGTCATTTAAACCTTTCTCAGGAGTGGTATTAATAATTTTACTCTGAATCTGATTCCTTTGGTGTTTCATATTTGTATATGGCGCCCTCTAGTGCCCAGAAGGTCTACTCCCTGGAGCTGCTCAGCCCCTGAAGCAATGTCGGGGGTCACAGGGGAGTAGTATTGGTGCCTGGGGGGAGGAAAGAGCTGTTTCCTGCTTCCCAGATGCTATGCCTGTCTCCATGCCTGAACCAGTGGGCTGAGCACACAGGTATAAGCCTGTATGCTTTGCATTTGTAGTTGCTGTAGACAGATCTTCCCTCTGGCTGGGCTAATGCCAGGGTAGGGTTTACCGGTTTGCGAGCCAGGTGGGGCTGGCCAGAAGAAAGGTGCAGTAGGCTGCATATCATGGAGGGGGTCCTTGGAGCTGTGTTGCCAGTGAGGGAGCTGGAGCACCTGAAGATCGTCTAAGGAGAAAGATTTCTTTTTCCTCCTTAAATATGAGAGTCTATATGACAAAGCTCCCAACCTGATGGGCAGAGTGCACCCGGACAATTTTGTCTACCTGTTCTCTCTCCTGAGCTGTAAGCTCTGTGCAATCCTTGCCCCTTTAGCAGCCCTCTTGCTAATGTCTTCCTTGTTAGGAAGTCTCACAGACTGCCCACCTTTCTTTAGTCTCATAGCATCCAGATATGGATCCCTGCTTTCCACAAGCAGCTAGAATCTCAGTCTCTCCAGGAATTTTGCATGTCTTAGCTTTCCCATCCCATAATCATGAGAGCATCATGCCAGCACCATGAATTGTAGGTTTCTGCTCCCTGAGCAGATCTCCGGAGTTAGGTATTCAGCAGTCCCTGGCCTCCACTCCCTCCCTGCTCCGTTTCTCTTCCTCCCACCAGTGAGCTGGGGTGGGGGAAGGGCTTGGGTCCCGCTGGGCCACAGCTTTGGTATGTTACCCTGTTCTGTGAAGTCTGCTCTTTTCTCCTGGTGTATGCAGTCTGGCACAGTCCTCTTTCCTGTTGCTCTTTCAGGATTAGTTGTATTAATTATATTTTGTATTATATGCAGTTTTAGGAGGAAGCCTGTGTCTCACCTCTCATGCTGCCATCTTTAATCCCCTATATATTCCTTTTTAGACCAAGAATCTTAAGGAGAGGGTATTTCTGTTCACACTCTTTCACCTTCAATGCCTGGAAATTAAATGATTTAACTAAGCATTGTGAAAACACATTAAGAATGGATCTTGGACCCTGAATAACTGTATTGAGATTAGTCCTCTGACTGAAAATATTTACCCCTTTCCAATATATGAATAACATTTATTTTACTTTAGCCATTACTCATTTTTCTGGTTTATTTATTAAATTACACTAACTTACTTTAACTATTAACAAACTCATTATGAACATTATTAATGTTATTTACATATTAACAGTTGTTCTTAACAGAAGTATTAATCCAAAAGATTGCTTTCTTTATGCATGGTAAGGATGGTGGTGGTGGTGATGGTGATGGTGGTGGCAATGTGTGTGTGTGTGTGTGTGTGTGTGTGTGTGTGTGTAATGGACTTGAGAAACATTTATTAATCAGCAATTGTCTTTCTCTAGTTTACGGTGGTTTAGTCACATGAATGAAAACAGTAGGATTTTTCCATTTTTTACATTTTAGGAGATGAATAAAAGGGGAATAGTTTATATTAACTCTATAATTTCTATTATCCCATACTTTATTTGACATAAGTTAGGGGTAATTGTAAAGGTGGCTCGAGATATTGAACATATAGAGCTTAAGTCAACTTTGAGGAATGATAATTATACCATGTTAAAGCTGAGATGTGTTGGCCAGATCTTACTGCATGAAGGGTTGTGAAAATCAGTGTATAATATGACTCAAAAGAGTTACTTCCGAGTTGAAAATCATGTATAAATACAGGAAAAGACGATAAAGTATGAAAGTACTGATTTATTCATTTAAAACTGTTGAGCTTATTCTTTGTATCTGGCATTCTGCTATTTACTGGGGACTCAATGTCGAGTGAGCTATGTTTTGTCTCTCTTCTCAGGGTGTAAATCATCCACTAGCAGTTGCCAAAAAGTATTGCAACTCCTAATTCAGTGATAAGAGAAAAGGTTAACTTTTCTACATTTATCAGAACATTTAACCATTATTCAGGACAATTAAATAATTTCAAACAAAAACACACATTAGAAAGATGGTAAATTTTATGTATTTTTACCACAATTTTAAAAACAGATAATCATTTTTTAAGTAAAGCTTTTTAGGAGCTAAACACACACACACACACACACACACACACACACACACACACTAGAACTGATAGCAGTTAGTTTGCTTTTTTGCAGTTTTTTGTTTTTGCTTTTGTTTTGCTGGAAATGTTTGTCTATCCTTTCTCTGTGATAAAAAATATTTTAAAGAAACAAACTTTCCTGTTATTTTGTTAAAACATCATTTTGGGGGCCAAGAATTTGTATTGGTCCTCATGTGAAACGATACCAAGAATTAACAATGATTTAGTTATATGTAACAAAAATACTTGCTTCTGGAAAATAAGTCTAGGAGTTAACTAACATTGTTTTCCTATCAGAGTTACAGGTTTCTCAAGGCTCACAAGACTCCTTCTTCCCACCAATGCTAAGTTATTATTTAATAAACATCCTGATCCTTACAAATATTTTTCTTCAATATCGATATTTTGAGATACTGCAGGTATACGTTAAAGTTCATTCTCCTTTATCGCCTTAGACCAAATAATCTTAGCTTTACTTGATTAGGTTTTCTTGGTGGCCTTTTGAGAGGTTGATGTCCCCTCAACATCCATAAACTATTAATCTTGGAACCAGAAATCAGATACTGCAATAATCAATTAATCAGCCATTATAATAAGGCATGTCCTATTGTGGTATGCATGCACACATGTGCACATAAACCATCACAATTGCCTGGGTTTTATAAAACATGAGAATTTTGTATTGGATTGCTCAGATTAGGGGACACATTCTGAGAATTTGTTATATGAATTATTAGAGTTAGTTTTTATTTCAGAGTATGTGTTTATTTTCTACCAAATCATTTTATTGGTTCTACCAGATATTAAATACTAGGTTTGGGATACTAAGATCCAGTCTAACAAAAGGGAAACCAAGAAAAGCTTTTGTGGTGTAGGCCTTATAATTACACCAGAAAAAATATTCAGTGGCTTACTCCATCATCCATCTTGATATTGAGAATTCCAAATACACTTGATCTTCCTTTTGTGTTTAATGACACTTAAAGGACTTGAAGAGATCCATCCTAATATATGTTGACCTAGAGGGATCAGAGAAATAATATCATCTGTTGGTTAGCCACCATGACAATTCATAATAACGTGAATATACATAAGTCTATTTTTAGCACAGGTGAATATCTTTCAACAACATCTTTCTCCTTTCACCCTTCCCAAGAATAAAAACACAAGACAAAAAACAAAACAAAATGAAAAGCAATGTATTCTTAGGTCAAAAATTGTACTGTTGTACTTGTCTCCCAAACAAGCTAACCATAAAAAATGTAAACAGTTTCTACTAGTTTCAGAAGGAGAACACTAGTGGCAGGAACCTAGAGGAAAATGGCAGCATAATGTAATGGTAGCATAATAATGCAAAAAAGTTATAGGCAGAAGATACCAACATTTACTATAATTAAAGGAATAAGGAGATTGTAAGAGTAATGGGCATAAGAAGAGAGAGCCTGCACTGCTATGGGCAGTAGCTCTGTCAATACCTGAGTATCAAGGATGGCTCTAAAGGCACTTACTGGAGATAAGGAAAAAATGTCCTAAGGATTTATTAATGTTTTATTCTCTTTTTGAATATCTAAAGAACTCATTTTTAATTCATAATGTAACCTCATAACAGAGGTCTGATTCTGTCCCACAATGTTTCAGTGGCACTAATTATGTCTAGAATGCCCCAGTAAGAAATCACAAATAGAACTCCTCTATGAGGTGCTTATTAAACTTGTGCTCAGATTCCTTAGCATTCAGTGGATCATGATCCATAGCATACTGGTCAGGACAACTGCAACGTTCAATGTGTGAGCCTCACTGAACTTTAGTTTCATTGTCTGATCATTTTCTTGTGAGAGAATAAAAATAATCACATATACAACATATAAAAAAATAATAAGTTCTCCCCAAAACAAACTTCAAAGATCTTTTAATATACTAGTAGTAGGACCCTTTCTACTTGGTAGCCTGTTATGCTGAACAGATAGGGAATTTTGAACTTGAAAGCTTCTATGAATTCTGTTCAAAGAAGATTTATATTTATCTTACAAAAGTGTGGCATTATTATTTGTCAATACATAATATCACCAAACTTCAACATATACCTGAAATGTAGTTGAGGGAATTATTTTTGATCTTTAATTTCCATATAGTGTTGAATTTTTTCATAAATATCTTCAATTCTTTTTCTATTATTGGAAGTTTAAATGCGTATGTTTTAAGATATAATAATCCTTCACTATCTTAAGTGACTAAGAACACAATATAAGAATAGTTTACATTATTAGAAATATTTGATTTGGGGATTTTCCATATTGTTTTAAGCAGTTCCTTATTTGAGCAGATAATATTTTTAAACCCCTGGCTTTCTTTTCTTCCTTCTTTCCTCTCATCTAATCTATCTACAGAGAACCCATTGGACATTTACTTTTTATTTTAGTAACCTGATTTGAAAACTCCTTATTGAAAACACATTTTATCAATGAAAATTGATTTTCATATAAAAATGATTTGGATATTGAAACTATTATACTTTTAGAGTCTATAATAGGGAAGATCATGTAAAAATATGCTGAATAGTAAATATATATATATATTGTACAGTATTAAATATAATACATTCAATGTGGATCTTTGAACTGGCAACAAGCTTAGTACATGCAAAGCAAATATTTGGTGTCAAAATAAATATTGTGTTTCCTAATTTTATATTATCATATTATATGTCATTACAGGGTCTTTTAAATAGAGTCTCTTCTAAACTGTTTTGAAAACATACGATTTTTAAAATAACTTTCTGCTTGCCACAGTATGTGATAAGCCATTTCTTGGTCATATATGGAATATGAAACAATGTCATTATCCATGAAGTAATAACAGCTAACATTCAGTGGAAGTTTACTGGTGGTGGTGTTTAGGCCTTGTCCGAAAGTGAGTTAGGATTAATTAATCAAATAAGGAATTGCTTAAAACAATATGGAAAATCCCCAAATCAAATATTTCTAATAATGTAAACTATGCTTATACTGTGTTCTTAGTCACTTAAGATAGTGAAGGATTATTATATCTTAAAACATATGCATTTAAACTTTCAATAATAGAAAAAGAATTGAAGCTATTTATGAAAAAATTCAACACTATATGGAAATTAAAGATCAAAAATAATTCCCTCAACTACATTTCAAGTATAGGTTGAAGTTTGGTGATATTATGTATTTCATATAACAACTCTGTGGAGTAGGTACTGTTTTTATCACTTTAGTTTTCAGTCAAGAAGACAACAAAAGTTGTAAATCTACATAGTTTAACTGCAGAGACATTGTTCTTACCCACAACGTCCTCACTGTTTTTCAAGTTAAACTTGAAAAGCTTAGTACTGTTTCAAATGTTGAGGCCTATCGGCAAACTGCATCAAATCACTTCAATAACAGATTAAAATAAAAATATGTAATAGTAAATTACATACATACTTAGTAAATATGTAAATATGTAAATCATACTCATAGTAAATCACAATCTGTGAGATTGACCCCTGGTAATCTAATTATTTATTTTAATCTAAGTCCCCATGTGTTCTTGGAGTATTCTAAAATTTGAAAACATTACTTTGATCAGCATTTAAGAATCATTTCATTGTGATACCCAAATCTACCTTCAATTAATTCATTTCCATGAACACTTGACTCCAGTTCATTTCTCTTATATGTATATTTTTGTTGGAATGTTTTTCACATCCAAAATTTCTTCTTCATAACTATTTAAAATTTAAATTTAATTTGGGTGACTATGTGAATTCTGTTGCTATATAATATTTTGTTTTATAATGATGTATTAATTTTATCTTCACACATCATGATGTGTATCCTACAACTCAGAAGAGCAAAAAAACAGATGACTTTCTGGCTGTGGGGAATGCAGACCTAAAAATCTCCACTATTGAATAAAAACAATATTTAAGTAATAGTTTAACAACACTGTAATTATAAATTAATTAACCATTTTATATAATCTGATTGAATGCTCAAGATGTCTCCTTCCAATGCATGTGTAGAAACTATCACAGCACATACACTGTTGCTGAAATACAAATATTCCTCATAGTGTTTAAAGGTTGATGTTCAAAATAAGATGAGAAATATTTACCAAATTTTAAGTCCTTCAGAAAGTTATAAGTGTACATTTAAAAATTATCTTTTTCTATTAAACTGAATGAAAGATGTAGTCCTCAACATGCCTAGAATGATATGTGGAACGCGACAGGTGGTGCTTAGAGTGGGAAGAACAAACATCGTCACTCATCTCTGTAGAGAATCACCAGAGTCAATACATTATAGAGAATTTTCCTTTTAAATTTGAAAATAGTCAATAAAAACTATTTACAGATAACATCTTTAATAACTAACAACTGTAATAGGTTGTGACTATAATTTATATAGATTTCTTGATAAAGAAACAAGCATATCCATATAGGCTTTTTAAGATAGTTTGTAAATCACAGTAACACAGTTATTATGGATAATAAAATGTGTATCACCTTTCCTGAGGTTAAATCTGTCTATTTTTAGCATTAGGTATCTAAGGGAAGACTTGGTGAGGATAAGCCTCACAATAAAGATAGAAAAGCAGGATAAAAGCAGATCATGTGAAAATTTTGTGAGAACATATTAGGTAAGTGGGAGGATGTTGCCCATATAATCTAGAAAAAGGTGGAGGTGAACACATTATTTTTAAACAAGTGCTTTGATTACATCAGAAACTATTATTGACTTTATATCTCTCACATGGGAGCTGTACATTTCTAATTTGAAGGAATATGTTAAATTTATAATCTTGTTTGAAAATGCATTAGGAAAGAGATCTACGGTAAGTAAATATTTGTTCCATAGGTGTAGATAATTTCATCATTTGTAAAGGATCATGAGTAAACAATTTAAAAAGTATTCTAAACATATTTATAATTTAGCTATATGTTTTTGTACTACAAAGAAGTATTAGCTGTATCTGTTGCATTAAGAAATGTCATAAATGATATTTTGTGTCTGATGCCACTGAAACAGCATGGTTTATTTAAGTCTTATAAAATTCAATGGCTGAGAAAAGTTGAGGGTTTTGAAGAATAGTAAATTTGTTCTCAATGGTCCAGGGTGGCCAGGTTTGGAAGAACATCAGTTAATTCAACACAAGAAACTTTCAAAGTGGAGCAAATACTTGGGCAAGAGGAAGACTGTTCTTAGTGTCAGATATTCAAATGCCAAAGATTACCAGAGCAAAGGGCATCAGTGAACAGTAAAGATGGTAAATTTTTATTGACTTGGAACTTTGCTGGGGATGGAAAAGCAAATAGAAACACAAATTAGGACTTCAGAAAAGGTTCCCCATGAATTTTACTCCAAGTATTTACACTAAAATACAGAGCTCAGTTTTCTTTTAACTAGGTTGAGCCATCATTACATTCAATGTATAGGGCACTTGGACACAGCCTTTAAAATGAGAAATAAAATTAAATATATGAAAATGTGTTAAAGACACTAAGATGAAGAAGGAACTCTCAAAAAAAAATCTGGAAGTTGGGATTATTGATAATAAAATTCCCTGCAGTTTCCCATGGCAGGCTCATTTCATATCATGAGTACTAGCAGCCATAGGCATTTTTTTTTCCTTTCAAACAATGGGAACTATATTGCCACAATTACCCACTTGTTTTGTTAAATGTTTGTGTCCTCCCAAAATTCATATGCTGAAATTCTAACACTCAATTTGATGGTTTTAGGAGGTGTGGACTTTGGGACATGACTAGGTCATGAGGACAGAGCCCTCATGAATGAGAGTAACACCCTTATCAGAGAGGCCCTAGAGAGCTCCCTTGCACCTCCCACATGCAAGGATGCACAAAAAGGTCAGGAGTCTGCAACTCAGAGCCAGGCCTTTTCCAGAACTGGACTATGCGAGCACTGTGATCTTGGACTTCCGGTCTCTGGAAATATGATAAAGTTCTGTTGTTTACTAGCTACCCCATTTGTGATATTTTATTATAGTGGCCTGAATAAATTAGGACACTCCTTGATGAGATATTGTTCTTTCTTGAGCTTATGTTACAAGACATAAACAACAAAATCCAACTGGTTGCTATATATATATATATAATTAAGGCAAATTTCCTTTTTATTTCCTTTTTTGAAATTTACCCCATCTGCTTCCTTCATTTATGACACTGAATGATGCAGTCTCTGCTATGGTTTCGGCTTTTAGCGGTCATATGGGTCAATATTGTACCCTGTATTTGTTTCTGAGAACAGTATGTTACCTGGGAATCACTGCTTTAGAGGCTGAGAACCTGTTTGTGTTGCTTATGTCCAATAGCTGTGAAGTGAAGCTGTTTCTGTGATTTTGTTTTCCCCTGGACTTTTAAAGATGTGATTCTGTGAGTTTTTGCTTTGTAAAATAGGACACACATATGGTAGTATCCCAGGTAAAATAAAAAAACACTCAGTTAAATTTGAATACTAGCTAAACAACATATAATTTTTAGTATGTCTCAGGCAATTGCAATTTTTATATTAAAAGTAATTTTGTTGTTTATCTGAAACTCAAGTTTAATGGGGCTCTTGTATCTTTATTAAATCTGGCATATCTAGGCACATTTGAAAAATGGCTTGGTTTCAATTCAGCTATGGTAATTATTACTGCAGCAACAGTTTCCAGCAGGAGGTATATAAGATGAAGGTTAGTAGTTAATGCATGTTGTAAAATTTACCATTGAAAAGTCAATTGGTTTATATTTTTCTTCTGGAAATTTAGTATATGGAGATACACATACTATTATTTTATCCTAATGTGGATCTTTCTGTTTTAAGAAGACTATATAATTTGGGTAAGTTTTATTCTGGCATTTGGGGCTCATTACATAACCAGACTGAACTCTGTTGCAAAGACGGTCAGTTAGAAACTCCGTCTGTTAATATGATATGAAGCTCCACCAAGTTGTCCAATCAAACTGATCAAATAATATTCCTAGTATGGTACCTCAGCATCTTCTAGTTCCTGTGTATGTTCTCTATTTTTCAAATATTTGAAAGGGAAAACAGAAGAATGAACTGCCCTCTGTCCCCTACATGAAGGAAGTTCAAGGCAAATGAAACTAAAATAGGACAGGGTATAGGAAAGGTCTTAAAAGGAATAAAAATACTAGATTTTGTTTAAATAATAAAAAGATAGATATGAAGAAAAAAGTATCCTAATATCTTCAATGTTTCTTGCATAGTAGGAAATGAAATTATCTTAAGAAGGTTTGAGAAGAACAGAGAAGGTTTAGAAAAGAAATTGTGGAAAGTTAATAACACTATGTTGTAAACTTAAAATTTCTTAATTAAGACTTTTCACCACACACCAAAAAATGGTAATTATGTGAGGTGACAAATGTGTATTTAACTTGATTGTGGAAATAATTTCACAATCTACCTATATATCTAATCATCAGGCTTTTTACTTTAAGTAGTTATAATTTTATTTGTCAATTATACTTCAAAAAATCTGGGAAAAAATGAAATAAAATCTAGCCCAAATAAATTTTCATTTTTAAAGAATAAGGGGAAAAATAGAATTGATCTACTACTTAGGAATTTTAAGCATCATTCTCTTGTTGGTTTTATATGTATTAATTGATTTCCTCAGGCTCTGTACTTTATGTTTTTCTCCTATATGCAAGACTCATCTTCTATTTCTGATATTAGAATTTATATTGTATGTTTCTTTTAGTTTCATGCTTTTCTTTTTCTTTTCCTAATCCCAGAAGGGTTATATGTTACAATGTTCCTCCTTTTACTTATTGTGCAACAACTCAGTATCAGAAAAGTTTCAGAGTACTTTAAAAATTGCCTATATTTCATGATGTAATTATCTTATATCATGAAATATCTGTCCAGGCCCAAAGTTCACAGTAAATGTCATAAGGTTCTATTTACAAGAGATTCATTTTACATGTTACATTTTCTCTACAAGAGATAATTTATCAGAATTTATAGTTGTTCCTTCTTTATTCCTGGGGGAGAGAATATGGAGGAGGGGATGAAATTTGTTCTGAAGATATAAGTGACTGACTAAGATTCTCTTCTGGCTCAATGTGTGTGTTTATGGGTATGTGTAGTGTGTTTCTTGAGAGCTCTTTATTAATCTCTTGATCAGCTCTTAAAAAAATGATGTATTTGTTCTTCTAAATGTTATGTTACTTTCCTCAAAAAAAAAAAGGATAGCAAAATACACCAAAGTACTTAAAGCACCCTTGTCATCTTAAAAATGTGTGTTACAAATGCATAATCTATCACCTTTAAGTATTTCATTTTCTTCTACTTCCTCTTCATCTTTTCCTTTTTCTAATAGTAAATTCACTAGTCACATACACAAAAATGCCATTTCCATCAAGATGGAGTTTAGAGAAGCTGAATCAGTTCTTATGGGTCAAATGTTTTCTTTGAGTGGGTTTTGCTGCCCAAGCCCCTTTTGAGGGAAAAAAACTACATTTCTTGTAAACTATATTTACATGTAATCAGAGATAATATAGAAAACTTGCAAAGTGAAGAAAATTCTTTATTTACTTACCAGGCATTGGGACAGTGAGATGTATGAATGTCTTACAATTATCCAGATTAACTGCTTAAGCATTTTCTCTATTAAGAGCAACAAGTCATTACTTTGACAAGCAAATATACATAATATGACTTTGCTAGCTTTTGAGGGCATATTGAGGCTTCATTTTATAAGATTTTCAGCAAATTTTTATACCAACAATAATTCCTCCATATATATTAGTTGAAAGATTTTATGATTTTGTCATGGGAAAATGCTTTTCTAAATCCCGTATTATAAGTATATTATAATGCATCAATAATTCAAAATCTATGTGAGCTATGTGAATTTACTTCAAATTAATGCTGATATTGAGAAATTCTATAGTATACTTCTATAACTAGGCCAGAAACTAAGGTGATTTTTTAATTAAACATAGTTTAATGAAATTTTCCTAAATATATCTAAAGACAGGAAATGTTCCCAAATAACATTCTGTGTTACTTTATTAACATAGTTCTATAAAATCCTTTGACAAGCTAAATGGAATTATACATTTCACCTTTATATCTATAAATATTAAATAAAGAATATTCTTTATTTAAAAAAGGTAAGAGTGAGGGATGTCTATATCAGATACATTTGTAAGTGATGTATGTACACACACACATATATACATACTCATGCATACTTATACACATGGAACATTTTCTAGAATACTAGGCCACAAAAAGAGCCTCAGTAAATTCAAAAAGATTGAAACTGTACTAACCAGCTTCTCAGATCACAAAAGGGTGAAACTAGAAATAAATTACTAAGAAAGTGAAAAAGCCCACAAACACATAGAGGCCTAATAACATGCTCCTAAGTAATCGATGGATCAATGACCAAATAAAAACAGATCAAGCAATATATGGATACAAATAACAACATTTCAACACCACAAAATCTGTGGGGTGCAGCGAAGGCCGTGCTAAGAGGGAAATATATTGCAATTCAGGCCTACCTCAGGAAAGAAGAACAATCCCAAATGAACAGTCTAAATTCACAATTAATGAAACTAGAAAAGGAAGCATAAATGAGGCCCAAAGTTAGTAGAAGGAGGTACATAATAAATATTAGAGCAGAAATAAATAAAATTGAGAAGAATAAAACAATAGAAAGAATCAATGACAGCAGGAGCTGGTTAAGAAATGAACAACTTTCTAGAAAAATATAACCTTTGAAGGTTGACCCAGGAAGAAACAGAACATATGAATACACCCATAACCAGCAAAGAAATTGAATTGGTAATCAAAACAGTACCTAAGAACAAAATGCATGGACCAGATGGTTTCACTGCTGAGTTTTATCAAACATTTAGTGAAGACCTAATACTCATCCTCCTTAAAGTTTTCCAAAAAGTAGAAGAGGAGGGAGTACTCTAAAACTCATTCTACAAGGCCAAGATCACTCTCATACCAAAAACCAGGCAAAGACACCACAAAAAAAGAAAATTACAGGCCAATATCCCTGATGAACATAGATGCAAAAATACTCAACAAAATATTAGCAAACTGAATTAAAAAATACATCAAAAATATCATCCATCATGATCAACTGGGATTCATTCCAGGGATGCAAGGATGGTACAACATTCGAAAATCCATCATCATCATCCACTACATCAACGAAAAGAAGGAGAAAAACTACATGATCATCTCCATAGATGCTGAAAAAGCATTTGACAAAATTCAACCTCTATTCATGATAAAAACTCTCAACAAAATGGGTATAGAGAGCAAGTACCTCAACATAATGAAGGCCATATATGACAAACCCACAGCCAATATTATACTTAACAGCGAGAAGCTGAAAGCTTTTCTTTTAAGATCGGGAACAAGACAAGGATGCCCACTCTCTCCACTTTTATTCAACATAGTACTGGAGGTCTTAGCCATGGCAATCAGAAAACACAAAGAAATAAAAGGCATCCAGATTGGTAAGGAAGAAGTCAAACAGTCCCTGTTTGCAGATGACATGATGGTGTACATAAAAAACCCTAAACAATACACTCCAACACTATTAGATCTAATATCTGAATTCAGCAAAGTTGCAAGATACCAAATTAATACACAGAAATCTGTTGCTTTCCTGTACACTAATGGTGAACTAACAGAAAGAGAAATCAGGAAAACAATTGCATTCACAATTGAATCAAAAAGAATAAAAAACCTAGGAATAAACCTAACCAAGGACTGAAAGACCTATATTCTGAAAACTACAAGACACTCAAGATAGAAATTATAGAAGATACCAATAAATGGAAACACATCCCGTGCTCATGAATTGGAAGGATTAATATTGTCAAAATGGCTATCCTGCCTAAAGCAATCTACAGATTCAATGTAATCCCTATCAAAATACTAACAGCACTCTTCAATGAACTAGCGAAAATAGTTCTAAAATTCATACGAACCACAAAAGACCCCGAATAGCCAAAGCAATCCTGAAAAGGAAGAAGTGTGGGGAATTACGCTTCCTGACTTCAAGCTCTACTACAAAGCCTCAGTAATCAAGACAATTTAGTACTGGCACAAGAACAGACCCATAGACCAATGGAACAGACTAGAGAGCCCTGATATAAACCCAACCAGATATGGTCAATTAATATATGATAAAGGAACCATGGATATACAATGAGGAAATGACAGCCTCTTCAACAGCTGGTGTTTGCAAAACTGGACAGCTACATGTAAGAGAATGAGACTGGATTATTGTCTAACCCCATGCACAAACGTAAACTCAAAATGGATCAAAGACCTGAATGTAAGTAAGGAAATCATAAAACTCTTAGAAAAAATCATAGGCAAAAATATCTTGGTCATAAACATGAGCAAATTCATCATGAGCATATCTCCCCAGGCAAGGGAAACAAAAGCAAAAATGAACAAGTGTGACTATATCAAACTAAAGGGCTTCTGTATATCAAAGGACACCATCAATAGAAAAAAATACATCCTACAGCATGGGAGAACATATTCTTAAATGACACATCCAATAAGGGGTTGACATCCAAATTATATAAAGAACTCACCCACTTCAACAAAGAAAAAGCAAATAAACCAATTTAAAAATGGGCAGAGGAACTAAACAGACAGTTTACCAAAGAAGAAATTCATATGGCCAACAGACACATGAAAAGATGCTGCTCATTGCTAATCATCAGAGAAATGCAAATTAAAACCACAATAAGATATCACCTCACACTAGTTAGGATGGCTGCCATCCAAAAGATAGACAACAAATGTTGGCAAGGATGTGGAGAAAGGGGAATCCTCCTACACTGCTGGTGAGAATGTATGCTAGTTCAACCATTGTGGAAAGCAGTATGGTGTTTCCTCAAAAAACTCAAAATAGAAATACCACTTGACCCAGGAATTCCACTCCTAGGAGTTTACCCTAAGAATGCAGGAGCCCTGTTTGAAAAAGACATATGCACCCCTGTGTTTATCACAGCACTATTTACAATAGCCAAGAAATGGAAGCAACCTAAGTGTCCATCAGTAGATGAATGGATAAAGAAGATGTGGTACATATACACAATGGAATATTATTCAGCCATAAGAAGAAAACAAATCCTACCATTTGCATCAACATGGATGGAGCTAGAGTGTATTATGCTCAGTGAGATAAGCCAGGCAGAGAAAGACAAGTATCAGATGATTTCACTCATCTGTGGAGTATAATAACAAAGAAAAATCTGAAGGAACAAAACAGCAGCAGACTCACGGAACCCAAGAACGGACTAACAGTTACCAAAGGGAAAGAAACTGGGGAAGATGGGTCGGAAGGGAGGGATAAGGGGGAAAAAGGGGTATTATGATTAGCATACGTAATGTAGCCAGGTGGGGGGGATATGGAGAAGGCAATATAACACAGAGAAGACAAGTAGTGATTCTATAGCATCTTACTATACTGATGTACAATGACTGTAGTCGGGTATGTGGTGGGTACTTGATAATAAGGGGAGTCTAGTAACCATAATATTGCTCATGTAATTGTACATTAATAATTGCAAAATAAAAAAACTTTATTCTTGACTATGTAAACAATTCTTGATAATATAAACCACTATATACAAGGACTAAAAACAATGATTATACCTTTTAAACCCTCTTTTTTTAAATGACTGATTGGATTAATAATTTTTTATTTGGTTGTTTCATTAAACATTTGATAATTATGAGGCTTCAGAATATATTTATATGTGAAAACAAGTAATAATATATGTACTAAACAATTTTATAGATTTCCTTGCAATTTTAGTTGAGATAAATACTTGTTAGCACAAGTGAACTTGCGCTTTAAATAAAGTAGAGGCAAAATACTAAAAAAGGAGTTAGGAAGAAAAAGAACAAAGAATCATGCTAAGTCTATATATTTACCAATATTCTTCAATAATGCTGGTCACTATTTTATTATTAATAAATGCTACTTGAAGCAATAAAGTGAAAGAAAAACCACAATCATTAGTACTAAGGAATATGGATCAATAATTAAAGTGAGAAATTTTTGCTAAAACTATACAAAAAAGTAGAATAACAAATCAACACTAATTTATTTGTATGTTTGCTAGCAAGCTAACATATAATGGAAAATTATTATATTCTTAATAAGAGTGTACTGAAGACATGAAATTTAGAAAAGATTGTTATTAATGAACCTAATGTTAGCTCTAAATATAATATAAGGACCTGTCTTCTGGTTCAGCATTCCAGGAGCTTAGAAGTTGCCACTTTGTCCCAACAAGTGAAATGCTGAACAAATTGAAAGATGAACAACTCTTCTGAGTTTTCTTAGATAATTGACATCACAGAGCAAAGCACTGCCCCAGAAATTGCAGACACAGACAGCTAAAGGAAAACCTGTGCAGTAACTGATGGATTGCTGAAGACAGTGTAGTTAATTTTGAGCATTAAAAACTCCAGAGAAACCCAGTCATCTTGAGGGTCCCACACTTCTGTGAGTTTTACCTCCAGGAGTACTGTCAGGTCCTCACAGTGAATATAAGGAAAAATCCCCTTGTACTATTGACAAGTTGAGGCCAAAGGAATCATTTTGAAATATGCCAGAGCATTATTTCTTAATAAGGCCAACCCTCAAGGGAAACTATTTCACTATTATATTGGTAATTACATTAGCATCCCCAAAAAGGTAGTACATAAGTACAGCTAACAAAATACATACAAGATCTATATAAGGAAAAATTCAAACAATGATGAAACATCAAAGAACTAAATAAAAGGAAAGAGCCTATGTACATGGATAGGAATACTCAATATTGTCTTCAACATTGGATATTAAGGGATACCAGTCCTTCCCAACTTGATCTATAGATTCAAGGCAATTCCAAACAAATCCCAACAATTTAGATACAACACCAAAAGCTTGATCCATAAAAGAGATAACTGATAATAGCTATATACATATATATTTTTTAATTATGCTATTTAAAAGTCAATGTCAAGAGAATGAGAAGACATGCCACAGACTGGCAAAATATTTGCAAAAGACACACCTGAGAAAAGACTGTTATCCAAAATATACAAAAAACTCTTAAAACTCAATAATAAAGAGACAATTCAACTATAAAATTGGCAAAAAATTTTAACAGACCCATCACCAAAGAAGATAAATGCAAAACAATATAAAGAGATGTGCAACGTCATATATCAGTAGCAATTACAAATTAACACAGGAATGACGTACCACTACATCCCTATTAGAACGGCCAAAATCCTACACACTGATAATATCAAATGCTGACAAGAATGTGGAGCAACAGTAATTCTCATTCATTGCTGATGGAAATGCAAAATCGTATAGTCCCTTTGGAAGAGAGTTTGGCAACTTCTTACAAAACTTCATGTGTTCTTACCATATAATTCAGCAATTGTACTTCTTGATATTTACCCAAAGGAGTTAAATACTTATGCCCACACAAAAACCTGTACACAGATGTTTATAGAAGCTTTATTCAAAATTATCAAAACATGGAAGCAACTAAGATGTCTTTCAGTAGGTGAATTAATAAGCTGTGGTCCATATATATGAGGGAATTATTTAGTGCTGAAAAGAAATGATCTATGATGCCATGAAGAGACATGTAGGAAACTTAAATGCATATAACTAAGTGAAAGAAAACAATTTGAAAATGCTACATACTGTCTGATTACAAGTATATGACATTCTGGAAAAGGCAAAATTGGGGAGACAGTGAAAAGATCAGTAGTTGTTTGGAGTTAGGATAGGGAGTGGGGTGAATTACCAGAATTTAGGATTTTTAGATCAGTAAAATTATTCTATATGATATTGCAATAGTGAATATGTGTTGTTACATATTTGCTGAAACCCACAGAATGTGCAATACTAAAAGTGGAGCCTAATTTCACTATGGACTTTGGGTAATAATGTGTTGTCAATGTAGATTCATTGATTGCAATAAATGTATTACTTTGGTGCAAAATATAGACAGTGGAAGAGGTTGTACATGTGTAGACAGGAACTATATGGCTACTCTCTGTATTTTCCAGTTAATAAAAATGATCTAAAAATAAAATTTATAAGTAATAAATAAATAAAATACAACATATACTAACTTTAAATATAATACAAAAACTAGTTATTTTTAACTGATGTGGCCACAAAATTATCTAAACTTGACAATTGTAAGAGCGAAAGAGGTTGTTACTAATTATTACACCTGAATAGAAATTAATTGAAACTATAACGAGTAAGCTGGAACACATACATGTTCATCACTATTAAGTCAATATATACATGTACTCCATGTTTTTCTTTAGTGTATAATCAACTTGTACTTGAGACATACACAATTATTATGTGTGCTTATAGTATTTATGGTATTTATGATCATCACCAAAACTCCACTTTTAGTATTTTGGTGGTAGAAAGAAAATTAAAATCCACTGTAGTATGGTGGTTATCAAGTACCAGTTCTTGGTTAATCCTAAACCTGGCTTTACTACCAGTGGAGTAGCATTTTAAAAATTCTTAATATCAATGTCTACCCTCAGCTAAATGATAGGAATGAGGTATCTTTTATTAAAGTAAAAACAAACAAAATCTTCCTAGTTTTTTCTGTGCAGCTCCCTTAGAAAGTACTTAATCATGCTTAATATTTTCCAAAGTACATTCTAAGCTCTGAGAAACAAACCAAACTATATTCCTTCCAAAACCTTTACACATGCCTAACTCCTACAGCTCTTTAGGGCCTCAGCTTAAATTTCACTTAATCAAAATACTACACGACATCTAAAAATACACCTGAAAATTACATTATATTAAAATATCTAATGGCTCATTAAACAAAATTTATTAAGAAATATTCTCTAAACAAATAATTGAAACTTAAAGTCACTATTACCAACTAGTGTTACTATTTGTTAGATTTGCCTCTTTGTATAGATAATTCCCTAAAACAAGACACTATAGTCCACAGTCCTCTGCTTTCAGTGGAAGTTTAATTAAACATCTGGCTTGTATATCTGGAGAAATAATTTAGTTCAATTAATAAAAGAAAATGGAGGGAAGCCTCCACAAAATTTGTGGTTAAATGAATAAATGATACAGGCCATAACAGATGTTTGGAAGTTTACATAAATAAAATCAATACACTCAATTTAAAGGCTGCTTTTGTTGGAGTGTTTTCTTGATTAGCAGATATGGTTTTGTAAAAAGAAAACTGAGCCAGAAGGACTGTATTGAATTCTAAATTCTGCCAATTTCTAGAAGTGTAATCTCTGAAAAAGTCACAAATTTCCCAAGTTTCTCATATTTTGAAAATAGAGTTAGTAACATCTCACAGAGTTTTAATGAAGGAAAACAGAATAATTTATACTGAATTCAATTATTATTATTATTACTACTACAATATCTTGGATGACTATTGTCTGATATTTACCCAAATATAATTCTTCATACCAGTTCTCTGGATTACACTTTTAATTTAAAAAGCTAAAAATACCAATGTACAGTGGAGGATCTGGAGCACATTAGAGAAATCAAAAAGAGAAATGGAACTTTATTAATTATACCATCAGAGATAATAATTTGGCATAGGATGGGAAAGAATTTAATAATGCTAAGAAGAGATTTTAGAGATAAAGCACAAAAAAAAGCCAACATTAACATGTGCCAAAGAACAAGAGGAACAAAAAGAATTAAAACTAAACAAATAGCTACCATTTAAAGAATATGCAATTGCATGTCTAGTGAGCACTTAACCCATTGACAATTACAGTTTTTGAAACAATGGTTATTTCCTGGCTAATATTCATACATGCCATACCATAGGAAGGTTAAGTCATCATATTTGTAATGCTGCTTCATATTTGGATTCTGTTTTTTTATAATTCAGTAATGTAGAAATAGTGATTATATAAGCATCCAATTCTTCATTTAATATTCAGACTTAAATATAGTATGTTTTGGCAGTATACTCAAAGATTCAGTGGATCCCCAGTATTAATCTAAAACTTTCTCCGTTATTTTATAATGTCACAACATCATAAAAATGTATTTCTCTCCATGACTTTTCAAGAAAAAGAAAATGGAGCTTAAAAATTGCAAATAAATGCATCTTCCAAGACAGATATTAATTTTAAAGTAGCTATGTGAAATCTTTCGGGATATATAAATATTAATACTGGTAAAGAAACAAAAGTTAGAAACAAGTAACTTTCTGATCCCCAATAAAATACAGATAATAAGTGTTTCATGCACTTGTTTTTAATTTTATGAAATTAGATTAAAAGGCAATGTTTTGGCACCAGGATATTTTTCAGTAATATGTGATGGGGCCTTTGATCCATGTATTTCAATGTCTTCTTCCTTTATTCTTACCTGGTCTTTTTCTTTTTCATTCTTGATTTTTAAAAATGTTTAGTATCCCAAATAGTGGATATCAGTAATTTCAAGATTTATTCCTACCCATAAAAGAATGCTTTGATGGATTTCCAGTGCCTGCAAAACTTGAGTCTCTAATGTAGACAATATTTGCTATTAAAATGAAATAGCATGCATGAGAAACAATAATGGAAGTTATATGGATGCGCCAATATGAACCTCATTAAAACATCCTTTTGAGCTATAATCTCTATGTGAAAAATCTTTTAAAAATTAAAAGTGATAAATAATTCATATTCCTTAGGAATTTGTAATATTGACAAGACTTCATTTGTGGCTCTGATAATAACTAGTAAGAAAGACAAATTCATTTCCCACTATTCCTTATAGTACATCCCACTGCACAATACAGATCTTGAAAATCTGAAGACAAATCCAGATCTAAGATTTGTCTCTACAGTAAATTTAAGCACTCTAAATCCATCATCCTTTCCCGTACAAATTCTTGAAAATCTTGGATGGCTTGTTTGTTCAGTTTCTGATTTTATATATATTTTTCATAAAGTTCAATTGAACTCAAATTTACTCATAATTGTGATCATTCTATTTTTGACGATCACTTCTTGCACCTCAGACCTTCCGAGATTGTTTTTCTTTTTCAGCACTTGTTTTAGCAATTCCTCCCAGTTTTCTATTTGTGTCCCACTCTAGTTTGACAGCTAACTCAGAATACAAATCAGGTCCAACATGATTTTTTTAAAACAATATTTCACTATCTTTCCAATTCCACTGTTAACTTCTGAAACACCTATGGTTGAGCCCATTAGCATTCACGTTATCAGCTTGTCCTCTCACTTATGTTAATGCTCTCTTCCTCCATCCCTTTGGTATATGTTATATGTATAATTGTATGATAATTATAAATATATTTATATCTATTATTTTTCTTGTGATAAATTGTGCCTCCTAAGACTAAGGATGCCTGTCTTAAACATTCCTATGATGCTCTTAGTCATTTTTTCTTTCAACACTTCCTCTCATGTTAGATGTAATGAAAAAAGTTTTCATTCCATGTTTTTTTGGTTTTACTCTATTTTACATTTCTGTGTCTTTGTCTTTCTGTGATGTATCTCAGATGATTAGTTTATATATATGTTCCAGTTCACTAGTTCCTTTGACATGTATGTCTTGTCTGACACTTAACTCATCTATTAGGCTTTTCATCTTTATTATTATGCTTTTTTCATTTGAAGTTCCATTTGGTTCCACTTTAGTGCCCTCAGGTAATATTTGATACACTCTTTTTCCCTGATAATTTTCAAAATGCCCAATTTACAGCACATAGTGTAATATCCCGGTAATTGATATGCACAGGGGAGTTGTGATTTTCAATTTGTTTTTGCTGATTAAGTCCCCTGGTATCTCCATTCTTCACAATTTCTTGTATTACCAGTTTTGGATTTTGGTTTGTGGTTTGACTGAAATGAACACATGGAAACATTGGAAGATCTAGACTGAAGCTCTGTCCCACTCAAGGGTATTTAGGTTTGAATGGTGCCATGAAGGCTCAAAAGGTTTGAGGTGAATATCTTTATGTTTTCCCAGATCATGTCCATTGTAACCCCAACTTCAATGATGTCAGGTCTGTAGTTGTCTAATGGAGGATGTTTTTCTAATAGTGAAGAACCATTTTTTTCTGATAATATGTAGCCTTTCCAAATGCCTGGTTTTATGATTGGGTGTCAGTTTTAATAATCTACTTTTTAAATATGTTTTGATCTGTCTTTTATCTTGTCTGATAAACATAAGCTTTTGATTTAGTATTTAATAATAAAGCAATGTGTAATTAAATGCAATGATCAAGACCTTGCTTTCCACACTAATTCCATGCTTCCTATTTTTTTGTTGTTATTTCTGCATTTTCTTCTTAACTGTATGTTTTAAAGTTATTTTTATTCAGAATTTTTATTTGTGTGTGTGAGGGTTGGGGATGTTGGTGGCTTCCATATATCTAATCAATAATAATGATAACAGTGGGACTTGAAAAATGATGAAAGTTATAGAAACACTTCCAAAGACCTTTATAACACTATTTATCAAAAGCTACACAATGATGTACTGTACTAGACAGCTTAACTTCCCCCCAAAGGAAAGGCAACTGCCTCTAATGAATTTAGGCAAATGTGAAAAGCTATATTTAAACTCACACCTCCCCTCTACTCTCCCAAGATCCATCATAGTGAAAACTGGTTTCATGCAAGACTAAAAAGGATACATTTTGGTACAAACCAAAATTATTATAGAGACCAATGGATTTCTTTTACATAGGGACTAGTGAGGTAGTTATATGGAGTCTAAAAAAGGCAATTAAAGTGCAAAGTAATAAGAAGTATTTTGTGCAAACCTTAATCCTGGCTTAGGGTATCAAGAAGAGTTGTCAGAGGAAGTCATACCAAACTCAGGACTGATAGACAAAAAACAGCTACTGAAGCAAAGAGAAGAGATGTTCAAAACATAAATACTAGAATCTTTGAAAGTCTGCCTGAAACAGAGAAAGCTACGTATGTTGTTTGCTTCTGTGTTTAATTTTTATAAGCATTTAACATCAGCTTCCAAAACTACTTTAATAAATCTTTATTCACATTACCGGACAACTTATCCTGCACTTTTGGTAGTTTTCTTATAGCTCAGGTACTCACTGAAAACAGAAACAGGATGACTTCAAGGTAGTGGGAAGCAATACAATTAGATTTGTATTTTAGATAAATTCCCTGGAGGCTATGAAGACTGAAATGAAATAAGAGAGAGAGAGAGTCCAATGTCAGGAGAGAATAAATGGTTTTGATTCTCAAATTCCATATAAAAGGGGTTTAGAGCTTTAAAAAAGGCAAGGACAGGAATAAAAAAAATGATGCTTTTGAGGGTAGATTTTTGTTTTGTGTTTGTTTCTAATAATAGAATCAGTAAAACTTGTGCACATGAGGAAGAGTAGGGAGAGGACTGGATGTTTCTAATTTGGGTAATTGCACAGAGGGAGAATTTATCTAACACAATATCATATGATATTAGCTTTAAAGACTTCTGTTGTACAGTGATTCAAACAGAACTTAGTGTTTCAAACAATAAATATTAAAGCTGGACTATTCATCTGGGGTCGAATCCCAGTCCCAACACATTTTATCTGAGTAAATCTTGTTCAGATTATTTCATCTCTTTGTGCCTGTTTCCTCATCAGTAACATAATAACAATTATATTTGCAATTATAATAAAATAAAATAATATAAATTATTTGTATTTATAATATAAATCATAAAATATAATAATTATACCAACTCATAGTATATTGATTAAATGACATATATATGTACATACACACATACACACAAACACACATATGAAGAAGAAACACAGAAATCATCAGTATGTATACGCACAATGGTGACTTGTTTCATAGGTGACCTGATTCAAATGATCTATTTCATTATCAGCCTTTGCTACCACTACCCTACAATGACAACTACTCAAAACATTAAAGGAAAACAGAAGATTCTTGAGATCAAGAAAGCACTGGGGAATCACTTTAGTATTCTTCCTAACAGGCATAGTTTGTTTCCCTAATTGTAGGTAAAGAGAAATATAGCACAACTTCCCACCCCAAAATATAGCAAGATATTTGTATTTTGAAAATTTAAGAGAAAATATTCATCCCCTTCCTGAACTCTAGAAAATATATCAAAAGATACTGAGCATGGGGGATGCATGGGTTTCTGGCTGGAAAAAGTGAGGAGGTTTCAACAGACCATCCAGGGCTGCTTTAATCCTGGAAGAGAAATTTTTTGTGAATTGAATGAGCTTAATAGAAAAAAAACTGGAATATTTTGGACTCAGGCTTCTTACTAGACTAATTAGATTGCTGAGAAAGGCCCTTTCTTTCAAGAACCACTATGAATAATCCTAGTGCCGCATCCTGTGGAAGTAGACTGAGCCTGAGCAGCATAAACTAACTCCAGACTTGGCCTGATTCTTACAGTCGTATTATTCAGCATATAGAATTCTTTAACTTTTTGTAGATTTTAAGGAATAGTTCAAATCTGTGCTGAACGTGAACATCTTGACTTTGATGAAAGACTCATGTTCTGAAACACATCATGGTATCAGACATTACTTTTGTGTTCTACAGCGCTGGAATAACACAAAATTTCACATTGTAGATTGGCTATTACAAAGGACAATATTTATTTATATACCCTGAAGCTGCGAGGTTTAGTAAACAGGACAACGAGTTAATTTTGAATTTCAGATTCACAAAAGTACTTTTTTAGTACAAGTATTTTCTGTTCAATAGTTGTATAGCCCAATGTATACTAAAACATACATATTCTTTATTTGATATTCAAATTTAACTGGGCATCCTTTATGTTATCTAGAAACCCTGAGGATGTTGTCAAGCTTCTGTGCTTCCCACAACCGGCCAAATCTAACTTTCATTCAATCTGCAGAGTTCCTTTACCTTAGTGGATATATTAAAAGAACACTCAGAAGAACTGTAATCTCCCATAAAGATATTTTGAAAATAAGAATACCTATAAATATAAAGCAAGAAGGAGGTTTAAGACATTAGAATGAGACAAAATGGGCAACGAGGCCCACCACATAGCTGCATATGGGTGTGTGAGTGTCTGTGGTTGTGCAGGCCTCAAGGATTAGCTGCTGTGAATGTTGGGGGCCATATTCACTGCATTAAACAGTGGTTAACCATTTAGCAGCACAGAACAGACAAGGCATATAAACAAAAATTGAAAAAAATTAAGCCCATTAGGATGAAACACCCAGCCTTTAAGAAAATAGAGGAATTTATAAAGTTAGTGAAAACATAAAGATAGTTTGAAAAAAATGGACATCCAAGAAATGAAAGCATGGATACTCAACAGCTTCACTGTCAAATACGGAATTTAAAGCTAGGCTCAGAAAGGTCTTCTTCCCTGTAGGTTGTAGAAGAACAAGGAGTGGCTACAAAGTTAAAAACACTTATAAGAGTGAAATGCTGGTAGTAAAGGAAGATATAAATTTCCCATCTCAACACACACTACTAAAAACCATTACTGATAACAAAACTAAATGCATATAATTCCAATTATCTAATGTGAATTGACTCAAATTCTTTATTTTATCCCAGAATATTTACCAATACAAAATCTTCCAAAAGATAATTTTATTGTTTCAGTAGCCTAAACAAACAATATCTTATTTTAGCTGTCCTAATATAACTGTTTTTAGTTTACACCACTGCCTAAATGTAGATTATATGTGAAGTGACCATGTGAATCTTTGAATTAAAACCACATATACATTCTCTTGTCAAACATATATATACGATTAATGCTTTTAGATTATGTTACCATTGTTAAAATCCTTTAATATAATTATTTTAGCATAGAAAAGAATAGTAGACATTTTTCTTTTGTTTTTTCCCTAAATATCTAAAATTATCATGTGTGTGAGTATGTGTAGGTGTGCATGGCATGCATGTAGGATGTTAATGATGGGGTATGTGTTAACAATATCTAGAGAAAAAAAAGAAAGTAGGTCTCAGCTACTTGCTGAGTCATTGTGATAAAATAGTAACATAAAATTTGTGTTTATACATTAGATTCCAAACATTCTATAAAAGCACACATATTCTAAGATTTACAAGAAGTGTAACTAGAATGGTATTCTCTAATAATTTCTTGAATTTTCTTTGAAGCTAAAAAGTGACATCTAAATGCAATATATTTTGTTTGGGGAGGAGGGTATTTGGAATAAATATGCCAGCTCATTATTAAGAGTATTTTGCCATTTCTCATTATAGAAAGGATCAAATGTTATTATGATATTCAAGTTTGCAGAGAGGTTGTAATAATATCCAGTTACACTACGTA
Source organism: Smutsia gigantea (assembly GCA_032199065.1). Taxonomy (NCBI): domain Eukaryota; kingdom Metazoa; phylum Chordata; class Mammalia; order Pholidota; family Manidae; genus Smutsia; species Smutsia gigantea. Next base: position 171,604 of record JAVSCE010003613.1, read on the forward strand.
AAATCCATGATTGTGAGTTAAATTTGCAAATTATAAAGCAAGCTTTTAAGGCAAATTTTTTGGCATTGTTTACTAAGTGCCCGTGCAATTTTTTACTGTAGCCATAGTTCATAGATATCTCAGATAATTTGCTCCCTTGGAGAGTATATCATAGAAAAATAGACAATCTATTAAACCATGAGAGACAGGATAGCATAATGGTTGAAACCTGAGATTGCCTTGTCAAATTGCTTCACTACCTGACAGTAGGGGATTTACTTAATCTTTTTGCTTCCCTTTCATTATCTGAAATATGGGAGAAAGAAGGAATATTCATTTTCAAGGTTTTGAGTCTAAAATCTCAGGAGTTAATCATGGTATAATAGTTAAGAGTACAGATTCTAGAATCAGATTATTTGGACTGAAGTCAATTATGCAATTTAGCTGGTGTTTAGCCGTGGGAAAAAATAATTAACTTTCTCTGCATCCATTTTTACCTTTGTAAAGTTAGAATAATAGTGTTAATTAGCTCATACAACTTATTTTGAATATTATGTGAGTTTATTCACATGAAATGCTTAGAACAATACCTGCTTTAGGTCAGTCATGTAATAAGTGGAAGCTATTACTTAATCTTTTCAAGATTGAGTGATTAAACTAAAGAAAGCCTGTAATGAATGCCTAGAAAAGTCCACACTTAATTATATTACCCACTGTGTTAGTTTCTATTAGCTGCATAACAAATGACTACAAATTTGTGTCAGGGGCTGTTGTCATTTATGATACCATGTTGTGAGAGCTCCTCCACCTTCTATACTAACCACAAACCTGTACTCACCTTTCCTTTCTCCTCCTCCCCCCTCCTTTCTGCTAGAGCACAAGAACAAGAAAGTTAACTCATTTAGCAATAGATGTTAGGAACCATGTGACACAAGAACAAAAGGACTCCATCTTGTTGTTTACTTCTTCTTGGTCAGTTTCCCGCCACAGCTTCCCGCTAAGTCCTCAACCAGGTCCGTTGCTTACGTCAAAGACTACTGAGCATGTGCACAACTCGGTGTGTGATTGGACTTTGGAAGCTACCTCATTATCATAATGGGCAACCAACCAGAAAAAAGCTACTCCCTACCACGCCCCTTCAAATGCTATATATTCCTTGCCTTTTCTGTTAATAAAGTAGAGCTTGACAAAAAACTGCAGGCTCTCCGTGTCATTTTGTCTCATCCCATTTCATAGGTAGTCGCGGCTCCCCCGAGATCTCCCACGTCTTAAGAAGCCCTCGCTGGCGAGGACAAGTGGCGCCCAACGTGGGGCTCGAGGATCGTAGCCCGCCTACCTAGAAGAGAAAGTAGTCGCAGCTGCGCAGGATTCATCGGGCTATCAGCTCGAGAGCCGCCCGATCGGTGACGACGAAAGCGGACGGCTAACGGGTAGGTCCATTCGGACGTTCTCTTAACTCAAAATGGGACAGGAACTGTCTAAGGAGGCGCAGTTCTTAAAAGATATTCAACAGTGCCTCCGAGAGAGAGGGGCATATGTTAAAAAACAGGATCTCTTGAAGTTTTTTCAATATATCCAGGAAGTTTGTCCCTGGTTCCCTCAAGAAGGAGTTATAGACCCTAAACGCTGGGACCGTGTAAGACTTTGCCTTCAGGCGCACTATGAGGCTGTCGGACCTGAAAAGGTCCCTATTCAAACCTTTTCATACTGGAACATGATAAATGACATTTTCTCTCATGTAAAAAACTCTCAGCCCCTAAGCATAAAACTCCCTTTGTCTTTCCCGTTTGCACCCGTTCCTCAGATAACCCTGCTGCTGCCGACGGCTTATCTACCACGGCTGCCGCCGCGCCGTTCGATAATAAAAGTAACCATTCTCTCCGCATGCGCTCCTCCTCCTCCGAATGTGAGGCTGAGGAAGACACAAAAAATTCCTCCTCTGATAATGAAAGCCATCCCCCTCCTTTCGTTTTACGGCGTCCTCGTTCGCTGCGTTTTAAACACCTTAAAGAATTGCAGCATGCAGTCTCCCAATACGGTCCTTCCGCTCCTTTCACTCTATCGCTTTTAGATTCCATCTGTGAATCCCTTCACCCCACTCCGTCCACCTGGTTCCACTTAGTAAAGGCTGTTCTTTCTAGAGGGGATTATCTCCATTGGAAAACTGATTATGATGACCGTTGCCGCTCATTCATTAGCAATATGCCCTCTGCTCAAAAAAGAGCTGAGCATTGGAACATCAATAAGCTTTTAGGTACCGAGCCTTATGCCGATCCTGAAAGACAAAAACAATTCAGCCAGGCCATCTTAACCCAGGTACAAGCAGCAGCTTTAGCGGCCTGGAAAAACCTCCCTACTAAAAGTTCCACTTCTTCCCTATCCAAAATCAGACAGGGAACACAAGAATCCTATACAGATTTTGTGGGCCGCCTAACTGAAGCCGCTGAGCGCATTTTCGGCCCCCAAGAAAGTGAAAGCCCATTCGTTCTCCAATTAGCATATGAAAACGCTAATCCTGCTTGCCAAGCAGCGCTCCGTGGGAACCGCCGAGGAAAATCCCTTACAGACTTTATCAAACTCTGTTCAGGGATTGACTCAGCTTCACATGCCATCGGCATTGCAATTGGAGCAGCCTTATCCTCTAATAAACCCAATGTCTGTTTTAAATGTAAGCAACCTGGACATTGGGCTAAAAATTGCCCTATGGCCACACAAGGGCAAGGACAAACCCAAGCCACTCAGAAAACAATTCCCAGCCCTGTTTTACCAGCTACCGTTTGCCCCAAGTGCCGTCGTGGCAAACATTGGGCTAATCAATGCAAATCTAAAACAGATATCGATGGACAGCCTATCAATCAAAGTCCATCGTTTCCCCAAACTCTAATACCTCACCAACAGCCTTCGGGAAATGAACCATGGGGCCAGCCCTCGGCCCCTCCCCAACTCCAACCTGCCCCGAGGGCATTAGGGCACAATCCTTACAGCGCGCCACCCCAGGGAGCGCAGGCCTGGACCTCGGTCCCTCCTCCCACACAATATTAACCCCTGAAGAAGGACCAACAATCATCCCCACAGGAATCCATGGGCCCCCTCCCCAAGGCACGTTTTTCCTTATTATTGGACGAGCTTCATCTACCCTCAAAGGTCTTGTAGTTCATCCTACTCTAATTGACAATGACTATACAGGAGAAATCAAACTTATTGTATCTTCTCCCTTAGGAACTACTCTTCTGTCTGCAGGCACTCGCATTGCACAAGCTATTCCCCTGCCTCTATCTTCTTCCACCTATCCTTCTCAAAGCAGTTACCGGGGAGCCTCCACCCCTGGCTCCTCAGATGTCTATTGGATGCAAAAAATTACTACTAATAGGCCCACCCTCCAGCTTAAACTTGATGGAAAAACCTTTCAAGGCATATTAGATACTGGAGCTGACGCTACAGTCTTATCCCAAACCCATTGGCCTCAATCATGGCCCTTACAGCCCTCATTAACCCATTTACAGGGCATTGGCCAGTCCAGCAATACTTTACAAAGTTCAAAATTTTTAAAATGGGAAGATTCTGAAGGAAACAGTGGCCTAGTTCGCCCTTTTGTAGTCCCTGGACTCCCCGTTAACCTGTGGGGAAGAGACATTCTAGAACAATTAGATGTTGTCCTTTGCAGTGGTAATGAATTTGCCTCCAGGCAACTGAAAAAACAGGGGTGGTCCCCCGGGTTAGGACTAGGAAAAAACTTACAAGGCAACCCCAGCCCCATAATAGTCACTCAA
>JAVSCE010003614.1:0-66731 GCA_032199065.1 Smutsia gigantea
CCCTGGTCACGTGACTCGGGCACCGCCCCTCCTCCTCCTCCTCCCGCCCCTTTTCCCTTCCCTTTCCTCTTCGACGCCCGCCCTCCCCTCGCTCCGCGAGGGAAGAGCGGGGCGGGCCCCGCGCGTTCCGTAATGGAACCCGCCCGGCGGGCGCAACAGGAGGCCCTCCCGCGGGGAGAGTGCGGCGGCCGCGTCACGTGACGCTCCCTGCCAACAGGTCGCCCGAGGCTGGGCGCGCGAGGTCACAGAGGCAGGGGGCGGGGTGGCGCGCCGGGGGTTGGCCGGGACGGGGAGCGGGTTCCTGCTCGCACTGCACCCCACCCCACCCCGACGGGGTGCCAGCGACTGTGGTTGAAACCAAAGGCTGGACCAAGAGGATGTGCAGCTGCCTTCCCGTGCGCCCTGGCCTTTCCTAGATGTGTTTAGCGACGCCCCCAGAACCATCCTCCTGGATTTCAGGAAAAGGAAAAGGCTTCAGTCGGCGCATTCTGAGTCTGCCAGCTGGCCTCTCCCTACTGTGGAACTGTTGAAGATCTTCCTGTTCTAAACCCACAAGGGTTTGGTTTTCCCCCCTCTTCTTGAAAGGCTTGGAAACGTCACCTGTTTTTGTTTATCTCTTCTCTGAAAACGCAACATAGTGCTGCCATTCTAAATTTAGATACTTACCGGTCAGTATTCTTTCTCTAGGGTGTCAAACAGGACAGGAAACACATAGCTTCACTGGAATTTGAAAAGGGAAGTAGTAGGAAGATGTCAACAGAGATTAGCTTGACCCTACCAGGCTGACTGCTGTGGTGATTAAAGGTCCAGACCATAGAAGGAAGTGAGAGGGGTGGTAAACGGAGAAGTCCCATTCAAAGAATGGAGACATCACTACCTGCCATCTCCCCTGTGTAGTCTTTCTTCTCTTTGGCCTCTTTTCTCCTGGGTAAACCAGATTTTTCAGGGAAAGAAGACATCAACACTGCCCTGTGGGCATTGAAGAGCAATTTTTCTATCCTGTGAATCTATTCTATGAGATCCAGATCTGTTAACAAAGCCTTTTAAAATATTAGCGCCTCACATTTAACCCAGGTTTAGGGATAAATTTAAACATCTATGGATGTTAAATTTCTATGATCATCCTGTGTAATCTTGCTAGTTTCAAATGAAATGCTAACATACTCAGAAAGTCTGTGTATACCATCTGCCGGCCAAATCCAAAATACTGTGCTTCAATCTCATGACTCTTAAAAGATGCAAAGCTGATAGTTAACATTTTATGTATCATATCATGAATTCTGTGATCTCTCCCCATTCCCTTTCTCTGCTGTTTTTCACTTCGGCTGTTGAAATTCTGCAGTACCACGCTTTTGCTAAGGACATACAGTTCTTAAACCAACAGACTTCATTTTTGTCAAGCCAGCCCCCAATTTCACAAAACTGTTTTGACTTCCTTCAGTACATCTGCAACCCATCTGTGTGTTTGGTGCCCAGTTTGCAGCCCCATGTCCATTAGGCAACAGAATTACCCAAAGACATGTTGTCAGCCATCGTTGCAACCCTTCTTTGAGTTCCGCCGAGTAAGTTACTACTTGGTCTGAGCCTCTGTACTGAGAAACTCTGCTGAAGTCAACGTGACCATGGTGTTTAACTATCATTAGCTAAATATTTCATCCTTAGGGAAAATGTAAAATTATTCCTAAGTAAACAGTAGGAAACTTATCTTTTGCACTACTGAATGACATTCTAGAAAGTATTTTAATTGTCACTTTTACCAAAGAGGTTCTTACAACACTTTGATTCAAATAACTGTGGACGTGTTCACCTTAGTAATAAACTAGCTTCTATTAGAAATATCATTGTACTTTTTTTCCAAGGGAATATTTTAGAAGTTTTTAAACATGTAAACAGTGATCACTGTAGAGGCTATGTACAATTGTGAACTGAAAGATATGATGAATAAATATTAGAAGAGGATGGGCAAAAGTATTCTAAGGATAGGCGTTACTGACCTGCCCCATCTTATATGCCTAAATTTTCTGTGTGTTCCACTTTTCTTCATTTGTTCAAGTCATATCTTTACCTGAGGTCCCACAAATACTTCAAACTCACTATGGCCAAAACTGACTTTTCTTATCCTTGCTCACTCCACTTCCTTGATCCATACAGGTCTCCTTATTTGTTCTTTGTTCCCTTTAATGGCCTTACCACCTACCCAAAAATCTAAGTCTGAGAACTGATTCATTTTTAGTCGTCCTTCTCTCTTTATTTCCTTCACCTAGTCTAATCCAGTTATATCCCTCAAACCTATCTTCTCTCATTCACTTCTACTGCCTTTGTTCCAGCCTTTATTATCTCTTTCCCACATAAACTATTCTAATAATGTAGTTGATTTCTCTGTCTCTCATACCTCACCCTTCAGTTCAGATCTTCCTGAACTTAAAATGTGATTATCGTTTCTTTGTCATTAAACCCTTAAGTAGCACCCCCAGAACTACTCTAGAGGTAAAATTCATAACTCTCAGCTTGGCGTGCAAGGCCTTTCATGATCTAGTCCCTACCTCACTACTGCTTGTTGAGTTTTCTTTCTCCCCTGTCCCCACATATACTCTAGCCAGTATCATACCAGCCATTCCTGGATGTGCCACGTTGTTTCAAATCCCAACAGGCAGTCAGTGGTTTATTTTTGTTACTCATCTTGTATCTCATATATCCTTCTGCTATCAAATTATTTTAGTAATTGTTTTATTGCACAAGCTTGGGGGCATAGGTTACCTTCTTGCTATTACTGCAGCTGATGCATTGTAGATGCAGTAGGATGCTGGTTGAAAGAATGAATCAACACACTTTGAAGTCACCCATTTGGAACCACCACTCCAAACCTCCTATTTGATAAAAATCTGCCCACTTTTTCACACAGCACATCCATCCCATCTTCCTTATTTCAGTACTTTATTAAATCATTCACTCTTTCAAAAAAAATGTATTGAACACTTACTGTGTGTCAGGCACTGTTCTAGGTGCTGAATACTGTTCTAGAAGTGAGCCCATCAGTCCTTTGGGAACTAATAAACTCAACTTTGATCATCAACTCAAAGACCTATATACTCTAATTACAAATGATCAGAAACAAAAACAGAAGGAAAAATTTCAATACCACGAGATACTCCCTAGGCTCCCCAAATTAAAAAGTATGTTGTAGAGAGGCAATAGGGTACAGGGTAAGGGAGCAACAGTTTTCAGAATGCCTTCCATGGGCTTGGAACATCTCAAACTTTTTAAATTCTCATTACTGTAACTCTAAAGTATTGTGCCCATTTAATACAAGGGAAAAAACAAGTATTAGATGTTAAATACTTATATAATTTTTCTCTGTTGTTTAAAAAAAAGCCTAAGTAGTTAATGATATCAAAATAAAAATAAATAAATAAATAAAGCCTAAGTAGTCCCTGAATCTCACAGATACTAAAGTAGCAGAAGCAAGATTTAAAAACTCAGTGTCTTCGTTACTTTAAACACTTTAGCGAAGACTTGAAGTGATTACCGACATAGATTAAATTCACTCAATAAATACTTCTTGCTTTCATATGCTATGCTAGGCAATGCTAGGTGCTAAGATATAATAATGAGTAAAACAAACATGGTCTCTGTTCTCAGAGTTCTCACAATACTTTAAATGGCAACAGAAGAAAATAAGGGGGAGAAGAAAATATTCTACACCTGAAGAATCTTGATGCCTCTACTTAAAAGTAAAAGTGAGAGGAAGAATATGGAAGAAAGGATTGACCAAAATTTTAGCCCTTACTACTTCACATACAACCATTCCGAAATCCAAGAAATCTACCAGTATACCAGTCAAACCTATTCCCACTCTCAGGCATTTGGGTCATCGGTCATCTAAATTATAATCTTTTGGCATTCTGTTAGCTAAGCCAATACGAACACTTTGTCAATCCCTTCCTCCCTCACCTTTCTGTTTATACTTCCTGATGCTGCCAAGTAAGTTAAAGATCATAATCTTATATAATCTTACAAAAAGGTAAGAACTTTTCTTTGAATGTAGCTAAGTTCTCTTGCTAGAACCTCCCAGCAAGTACTCCAGTTCCAGCTGTGGAGCCCTTATCCAGGCTCTCAGCACACATAGTTGTGTTAATAATAATAACATGTAACTTTGTTGGGTTTTTTTACCCTTTGCTAAGCATTATCTAAGTTAAACACTAAAATACCCTCATGATCTTAAGTGGCAGAGATAGCTTTATGTTCACTGAAGTGTGTTGCCTTTTCTTCTGAGCGCACACACTATATTTCCCAGCCTCCTTTGTAATTAGTTGGGGTCATATGACTGATTTCTATCCAATAGTATGTAGACAGAAGTGATGAAAGCCATTTAAGGTTTGACCCACAAAACCTCTAAAACCTCCTACACATGTTTTGCATTCTTTTTCTTTCCCTACCTACCAGCTCAATTAAGACTTCAAGGAATTAGAGGAGGTCAGAACCACAAAATGGAAAAAGCCTAGGACGGACCCCAAATTAATTTTTGGAGGAATACTGTCTAGGAGAACTGCATGACCAAAACACCTACGTTGGATTTTACTTCAATTAAATTATGCCTCTGAAACTTTGACGCTGTGTGTTACAATAATTAGCTGCCTGCCTAACACACTTCTCTATTTTACTGATGAAGAAATTGAGGCTTAGGGAAAGTTAAGTAACTTGCTTAAATTTTCTCAGCTAGTAGGTGAGGGAGCCTGGGGTTTCACTGCTTAAGTTTCTCATGATACTATTACATGTACTTCTAAAATGTTCATAGAAGTTCCATGTGTCCTTTGATACATACTGCTTCACCTCACATGCTGAAAAGACTGTAATAATCAGGGTGACTTTCTCATTCTTTCATATGAGACTCTCTTACTACCTTTTACTCCAGCCACACTTTCCTTTCTTTCAAGTGTATTAATCTTACAATTTCAATATGACTTACACTATATTTGGACCTTTTATACCTGTTGAAAGATGATGTATAGACTAGTTGTTAAATACAATCCTTCCCTTAAAAGGGAAGATTAACCAAACCTTGACCCTGAGTCATCATCAAAAACTCTCTAATTACGAAGCAGAATAAAAATAGGATACTTGAGCTGTTAAGCTGTCTGAGGTCCATTCTTCCCTGTAATCTAAAGAGGCTGAATCAAGTTAAAATATATGAAAACATGCAACACTGAACTAAAATAAAATCAGAATTTTAATGTTAATGTTAAAATTAGAATATTGAATTCTGGCAAGTATCCATAAAATGGAGGAGATTTATTAATTCATTTGAGGCAATGGGAGAAGTACCAGATTTGGAATAAGATACACTTATTCAAAACTCTGGACAAGTGTTTCAATTCCTTCATATATAAAACAGGGATCACAGTATATGTCTTACAGCTATCTTGACAGGATTAAAATAATTTACATAAAAAACAAATATAATGCTTGACACACAGTTTTCACTCAGTAAATAAAATCATTCAACAAATATTTACTCAAAATTTGCTATGGGCAAAGCACTCTTGCTAGATTCTCCGATACAGAGATCAATTAGACAAAATACTAACACAGTGTATTAATATGATAGAGGTATACATAGAGTACTGTAAGAGTGGGGAGAAAGGACACCTAGTTCCTCCTGGAGGGATCAGTGAAGATTTGTGAGGGGCAATGATACATAAGCTGAGTCTTGAAGTATGATTAGGAATTGTGAGGGAATCAGGGGGCAGTTATTCTAGGCAGAACAAAACCACATATACAAAAGAAGGAGCCATTTGAGGACTGCAGATAATTTTACTTGGCTGAAACAGTGTATGCAGGTTTTTATTTATTCATTCAATCAGCAAGTAGTTTTTGAGCACCAGTATATGCTAGATAGTATTCTAGGTCCTGAAAACATAACAGTGAACAAAACAGAAAAGTTTCCTGCTTTCTTGAATGATTGTATATTCAAATGGGGCATAGAACAAATAAATATGAAACAAATGCAGGGAGTGATGAGTGTTACAAAGAAAAATTGTGCAGGTAAAAGAATCGAGAATGCCAGGGGAAGAGAACTTTGAACTGGATGACAAAGGAAAGCTTTTCTGTGGAGGTGTCATGTGACTTGAGTGGACTGTGGGAGTCAGCAACATAAATATTGGGGAGAAGATCATTTTGCATAAAAGAAACAATAAGTACAATGGCTCTCAGGCAGGTACAAGATTGACTTGTTTGAGAACAGCAAAGGCCAGTAAAGCCAGAGAAAGAATTTTCATTTCCTAAGAGAAAAACTTAGGAAATGATCTCAGAGATATGGCCAAATCATAAAGGGCCTTGTAAGGCACGTTGAAAAGTCTAGTTAATATCCATAGGTAGATGTCCCATGAAAATGGACTGCTAGCCCTAGATCCTTGGAACAGCTGATGACTGCATGAGGTAGCTGTTTCCAACCAAGGCTTCTGGAGCCATGGTCTTCTTTGTATACATACCCACTTGGCTTTACATCTTGCTTATTTTCTCCCCCCTCTTCTGGATTAAGGTCCTAGATTGTTAATGGACACTCTTGTTATCTACTCATAGTAAACTAAAATGATCAACTGTACCATTCCACGATATGCAACATACACTATATAAGCTCATATTGTTTTAATACCAGCTTGTTTAGACCCATATGTTATAAGACCACAAATAAACTGACTTAACTGTTACTCTGTATTCTTGACAATTACCAGATATAGGCCTGATTTACAGTTGTCTGACAAAAGATTAAAAAACAAAAATCTCATAAAAATACTCATACTTGTTCATAACACTGAGCCAAAATTAAAGGAAAAAAACTTGATTATATAAGGAAGTTAGGTCACATACTTTCATTGTCCAGTTTTCAAAATCTAGGAATATGGCTCTAAAATGCCTTGCAAACTCTAATAATCTTTGTCTTAGTATCTATTTACATTGCAGTTACCAGCAATATGATCTTCAGAGTCTTAAAAGCTCCTGCACAGCCACTGCTACAGTAGATGATTTACAAGTGATTGTCCAACAAAAAGAACAAGAAGGCCTGATGCTTATGGAGGTCAATAGGACTACCATGAAAAAATCAGTACATAACTGCAACTTATTAAATAGCAGTGCAGATCTGGATTGATCATGTCCCCAGAAATTAATGGTCTTCCTTCCATTTTAGGCTGAAGGTTGACCAAAAAAAGGGGGATTGAGAAATGAAGTAAAAACTGTAATGATTTGCAAAATCAAATGAAACAAAACTAAAATGATCAACTGTACTATTCCATAATATGCAACACAAATCTATATAAGCTCTTACTGTATTAATACCAGCTTGCTTAGAACCATGTAAGACCACAAGTAAACTTATTTAACAGTGACTCTGCACAGACTCATAAGTTCTGGTAATTCACTTAGTTTACAAATTCTAACCAATCCCTGCCCAAGCTAATAACATCCACCATAAAAACACCCTATGATTAATACCAACCCCCTCACAAATCCTGTATCTTTCCCTAACTACCCCCATTTGAGACATTATTGGGACTCTGTTACTGTGATACTTCCCCTTATCAGCAGCTTTAACAAATCCAGATTTTTATGATCGACAGATTTTGTCATGATTTTTATAAAGAGTGTGGCACCCTGAATCATACCCCTCTATCCCCCACAAAGATGCCCCTCCTAATCTCCAGAACCTTTAAATTTGTTATCTCACATGGTAAAAGGGATGTCACAGATATGATTAAACTAAGGATGGGGGCATTATTCTGGATTATCTGAATGAGTCACATGTAATCACAGGGTTCTTGTAGTGGAAAACAGGAGGTCGGAGGGAAGAGAAGTCTGTGTGAAAGAGACTGGAGTGCTGTGACCACAGGCCAAGGAATGCCAGTCACTTGTAATGAGCCAGAATAATTAAGGAATGGGTTCTCCCTGGAACCTCTCTATATGGCACCAGCCCTATGGACACCTTGATTTTAGCTCCATAAAAGTGATCTTAGACTTTTCACTTCTGGGGATTACAGGTCTAAAATAAGAACAAAATAAGCTTCTATTGTCACTAAGTTTGTGGTAATTTTGCAAAAATTTTGCACCAAAGTTAATCAGCAATTGGAAACTAATACAGAGAGGTTTGGCAGGAATTTGGAGTTTATTCTGAGTGAGATGAGAAGTCATTGGATGTTTTGAACAGAGAAATGATGTGACATCAAAAAAACATATTTTTATGTACATTCTTATTGCTATGTGGAGAATGGGATTTAAAGCACCAGAAACAGGGGGACCAGTTAGGGAGGAATTAATGTAGGTCAGAAAAGCTGTTAATGATAGTAACCTGGACTGGATTGGAAGGTAGAGAAATGAGAAGAAGTAGATAGACTTAGATGTATTTTTAATGTAGAATCAATAGAATTTGCTAGTGGATTGAAAGGTGGGGAGTAGAACCTGGGGACAGTAACTCAAGAGAGAGACTATAAACTCCTGTGATTTTGGCCTGAGCAACTAAGTGAATGCAGAATAGGGGCAGATGAAGTTGGAAGGAAGATAGTGGCTGGGTCCCGAAGAACCTTGTTTGCCATATTAAGGAGTCTGGATGTATCCTGAAGGCACTGGGAATGAACTGAAAGATTCTAAGTACAGGAATGTCATGGAGGACTAAGTGATCTTAGTGGTCCCTTTCATTTTTCAAAGTTCAATTAATATACTAAAAGACGTACCAGACGCATAAACCATTATTCCATCTCTTGCCTCATTCCTCTATCTGTGTAATGCTTTGGTTTTAAATTTAATTAAAGCTTATTATGAGATAAGTTATCAACAAAGTTCTGAACAGCTAAGTTTTACATTTTATGGTTTGCATTAGGCCTGATTTACAGTTGTCTGTTAGAAGATTAGAAAGAAAAAACTCATAAAAATACTTGTTCTTGTTCATAACACTTAACCCTAGGGCAGATTGAGGTAAAATTAGCTGGTGATTAGAGGGCATTGTGGGAGTGGCATTAGAGAAGCGAAGAAGGCTGTAGATTCCAGAGACTGGAGGTAAAATGCATAGGACTTGATAAAGAGATTGCATGAAATAGATAAGAGAGAACAGAAAGTCTAAGTTGATTCCTAGGTTTCTGATGGGGGTTTCCGGATATACCTTGACTCTGTTCACTCAAAAGGAGAATCCTGGAGGGAAATAAAGTTGGGAAGATGGTAGCGAAAGAATGATGAATTCAGTTTGGACATAATTTACCTTTTTTTAATTAATAAAATTTATATTTTAAGAGCAGTTTTAGGTTCACAGCACAATTGAGTGGAAAGTAAAAAGCGTTCCCACACATGCACACCCTCCCCCATTATCAGTATCCACAGTGATATATCAGTTACAGTCAATGAACCTATCAACAATACACTATCACCCAAAGTCCCAGTTTACATTAGGGTCACTCTGGGTTTTGTGCATTCTATGGGTTTGGACACATATGTAATGACATGTATCCACCATTGTAGGATCATACAGAACAGTTTTACTGCCCTAAAAATCCTCTGTGCATTTCCTGTTCTTCCTTCTCTCCCCCCACCCCTGGCAACCACTATTCTTTCACTGTTTCTGTAATTTTATCTTCTCCAGAATGTCTTATAGTTGGAATCATGAAGTATGTAGCCTTTTCAGATTGGCATCTTTCACTTAGTAATATGCATGTAAGTTTCCTTCCTCCTCGTCTTTTATAGCTTGATAGCTCATGTTTTTATTGCATTGAATAATATCCCGTTGTCAGGATGTATCATGGTGTATTTATCCATTCACCTATTGAAGGACATCTTACTTGCTTCCAAATGTTGGTAATTATGAATATAGCTGCTGTAGACATCCATGTGCAGGTTTTTGTGTAGACACAAGTTTTCTATTCCTTGAGGTAAATACCAAGGAGCACAATTGTTCAATCGTATATTAAGAGTATGTTGAGTTTTTTAAGAAACTGCTGACCGTCTTCCAAAGTGGCTGTACCTGCCATTTTGAATTCCCATCAGCAATGGATGAGAGTTCCTGTTACTCCACATTCTCACCGGCATTTGGAGTTTTCAGTATTCCGGATATTCGCCATTATAATAGGTATGCAGAGGTATCTTGTTGCTTTTATATGCAATTCCCTGATAATATATGATATTGAGCATCATTTTATATGTTTACTGGTCATCTGTATATGTCCTTTGGTACAGTATCTGTTCAGGTCTTTTGCCCATTTTTTAATTGGATTGTTTGTTTTCTTATTGTTAAATTGTAAGAGTTCCTTGTATACTTACGTCCTTTATCAGATGTGTATTTTGCAAATATTTTCTCCCAGTCTGTGGCTTGTCTTCTCTATCTCTTGACATTGTCTTTTGCAGGGCAGAAATTTTGATTTTAATCAAGTTCTGCTTATCAATTCCTTTTTTCATGTATCACGCTTTTGGTATTTGTATCTAAAAAGTCATTGCTATACCCAAGGTCATCTAGGTTTTCTCCTATGTTATCTACTAGCAGTTTTATAGTTTAGCATTTTACATTTAGGTTTATGATCCATTTGGAGTTAATTTTTTGTAAAAGGTGTAATGTCTTTGTCTAGATTCTTTTTTTTTTTTTTGCATGCGCGCAGGAATGTCCAGTTATTCCAGCTCTATTTGTACAGAAGACTATCTTTCCTCCATTTTATTGCCTTTGTTCATTTGTCAAAGGTAAGTGAACTTTATTTATGTGAGTCTGTTCCTGGCATCTCCGTTCTATCCCATTGATCTGTTTGTCTATCCTTTTGCAATACCACATTGTCCTGATTACTGTCCCTTTATAGAAAGTCTCGAAGTAGGAGAGTGTCAGTCCTCCAGCTGTGTTCTTCTTCAAGACTGAGGTGGCTCCTCTGGGTCTTTTGCTTCTCCACATAAACTTTAGAATCAGTTTGTCAGAGTCCACAAAATAACTTGCTGGGATTTTGAATGGGGCTTCACTGAATCTGTAGACAAAGTTAGGAAGAACTGAAATCTTAACAATATTGAATCTTCCTGGCCACAAACATGGAATATCTATTTAATTTTTTTAAAAATCTTTCATTGGAGTTTTGTAGTTTTCCTTATATAGATCTTGTAAATATTCTGTTAGACTTATACCTAAGTATTTCACTTTTTTGAATACTAATATAAATGATAATGTGTTTTTAATTTTAAATTCCACTTGTTCATTGCTGGAATATAGGAAAGTAGTTGACTTTTGAATACTGACCTTGTATTCTGACTTACACAATCACTTATTAGTTCCAAGAGGGTTTTTTTTTTTGTCTGTTCTTTCAGATTTTCTAGATAATTGTGTCATCTGTGCACCAAGACAGTCTTACTTCTTCCTTCCCAGACTGTATACCTTTTTTCCTTTTCTTGTCTTGTTTTATTACGTAGGTTGGTTTTTTTCTCTCTACACTTTGAATATTTCACTACACTCTCTTCTTGCTTGCATGGTCAGATATAATTCTCATCTTTGCTCCTCTATAAGTAAAGTGTTATTTCCTCTGGCTTCTTTCAAGATTATTTTTTATCTTTGATTTTCTGAAGTTTGGATATGATAAGCTTTGGTGTCATTTTTATTGTTGTTTGTTTGTTTTACAGATATGCTTGGTGTTTTCTGAGCATCCTGGATCTCTTGTTTGGTGTCTGACATTAATTTGGGGAAAATTCTCAGTCATTATTGCTTCAAATATTGCCTCTCTTCCTTTCTATCTTTCCTTTTGATATTCCCATTACGTATATGTTACACCTTTTGTGGTTGTCCCACAATCCCAAAGTCTGTTTTGTTCTTTTAGTCTTTTTTCTCTTTGCTTTTCAGTTCTGGAAGTTTTTATTGTCATATCCTCAAGCTTAGAGTCCAGTCATGGACTTTTCCTTAGCCATGTCCAGTCTACCAAGGAGCCTGTTAAAGGCATTCTTCACTTTTGTTACAGTGTATTTGATCTTTAGCATTTCCATTTTATTCTTTCTTAGAATTTCCGTTGTTCTGGTTATATTATCCATCTATTCTTGAATGTTGTCTACTTTTGCATTTGAGCCCTTAACATATTAACCATAACATATTAACCATAATTAAATTCCCAGTCTGATAATTCCAGCATCTCTGCCATATCTGGCTCTGCTTTGATGATTGTTTAGTCTCTTCAAACTGTTTTGCCTTTTAGTAATCCCTGTAATTTTTTTGTTGAAATCCAGATATGATGTACTAGGAAAATGGAACTCCAGTCAACAGGCCTTTAGTTTGGTATCAGGCAGAGGAGAAGCATTCTACAGTCTTACATTTGGGTCTCAGTCTTGGGGTGAGCCCATGCCCAGTGCTTCTCAGGTTTTCTCCCCACCTTAGGTGAAACAGGATGACCAGAGGTGGCTCAAGTTGTATATTTTACTTCCTCCAGGTAACCTAGGCTCTGAGAAAACCCCAGCAGGTTAGACTCCAGTAAAATAGTTTCTCCTGAAGGTAGACCTTATTAAGAAGATCAGAATCTCTGGCATATTTCAAAATGGTTCCTTTTCCCCTCCCTCTGCTGAAAACTCCAGGGGAATTTTCTCTGGTATAAACTTTGAGGGCCTGGTAGAGCTCCTGTAGGTAAAACTCTCAAAAGGGTAGGGACCTGACCCCACCCCAATGCCTATACACACTGAGCCTCCAGTAATCTGTTAGTTACAGCTTAGGTTTCCCTACCCTTACGCTGGTTTCCCTGGAGGTTTCTACAGTAAGTTGTGACTCGGTTTTCACCTGTTTGTCTCTCCAGTTTGGGGGACAGTTTGTTCTCTGACCTCACTTCTCTGACAGATCTAAGCAGTGTTGATTTTTCAATTTGTTCAGCTTTTTACATATTGTTATGAGGCAGTGGTGACTTCTAAAGTCCTTACATGCGGGACCAGAAACCTGAAGACTGAACTTATTGATTTTGAGGTGTTCATGAAACACCCAGATGGAGCCATCCAGTATACCAAAGATATTAAAATGGCTTTCCAGTAAACTGGAGATTTGGACCCAAACATTATGAGTGTACAAGTAGTTGGTGAAATTATGGAGTATATGAAGTTACCCTCAGAATGAGCTCCCAGGAGTGAGACAGAGTCCTGGGGAATTACAACATTAAAGAGGCAGCATACAATTTTGAAACAGCACTGAAAATATAGTCACTCTCTGATAAAGTTTTCCGTGGTACATTGCTCATATAAATTTATCAAAGTTCACTACCTTTTATTCTTTTACACCCACACCTCCCACACCCCAATTAACTGAAGCAATTACATTACATAATCTGCTCATCCTGGGGCAATTTTTAACATGGAGACTTTTTTTAAAAGTAGAATAAAATATTTCAAACTACCCTTTAAATAAAGATCTATAGATTGTTCTGTGAGTTTTTTGTTTAAAAACATCATTTTAAAGCAAAGATATTTTATTCCATTTGGAAGTCCAAAGAAAGTTTTGAGTCACAAATTCTAAGCCTCTAAAAATAGGATTAAAATTTTAAATACAGGAAGATTCCAGGAAACAGCAGCATTCATCTGTATGCTACAGTAAAATGCAGGCAGGAGGAACACAGCTGCCAAACTTTATATTATAATTAAATCACTGTGTACTGACAAGCTTTACTTTAGAGCAGAATGTTTGTGGGCATTTTTAATTAGATAAAAATAGGGCTGCTGTTTTCGCTATACGAATTAACATAGTTGACATTTAGCCAGATCTGCCCTGGACACAGCAAGGATGTACAGTTCATCCTGATTCTGTGGGAAATGAAAAATTCAGTACTTGGCACAAGAAAAAGATATGTGAACCCCAAAAATGTTGTCAGATATAGCAAGTCAAATTAAGAAATTGATTTACTCAAGGGCAGAGTCTATGCTTTCTAGAGAGCAAAGGAGGAAGACTCTCTGGATTACTAAAAACATCAGGGACTTGGGCTTAAAATAGTATATGTTAAAATAAACATATTTAGTTAAAGACCTTTTCCTACAACTCAAATACGCAATTCCTCTTACCATGAGTTTATGAAAGGAATTGGTAGTGGCTCACACACAGCATATGAAAACACGTTAAAAATATTTGCCCAGAAAGTCTGCTTAGATGTCATCGAGTCAAATTCTTTCATTTATGGATGAGGAAAATTGGTCCCAGGGATGTTAAATTACTTTCATAAGATCATGCTGATACATTGCCTTCACAGATCCTCTGGCTCATGGACTGAAAACTTTATGGGAACATCAAAGCTATGGTAACATTTCAAATAACCATTGTGGTTGACGAATAGTTTGTTCTAGTTCATTTAAATTTATAGCTAACTAATGGGTTGAAAGAAAAGTGTTTTTATATTTATGATTTCTTAAAAACTGATCCAAGGTGTCTTAGCTCATAGTCCCACTTTTTATAGGTAGATAAGTTGAAAACATGTAATTGCTGGTACTGGATAATTATTTGCCCACAAAACTAGCAAATTTCATACTATGTTTAACCTAAAATATGAAAGTAAATAGAATTGAATATTTGGATAACTTGTAATAACAACTCATCACAACAAACAGTATTCTGTGTAGTCTGGCTCGTGGCTCCAAATACAGGTGGTGCGGGTGACTGTGTAGAGACTCTTCTGGCCTCATAAATACCCTGAAAAATTTGGGACTTGTGCTAGTCACCTCCAAGATGAGCTTAAGTGAGCCTCACCTCTTGGTATTTGCACACTTTATAATCCACTCTTGCAATGAATAGGAATAACCTGTGTAATCAACAGAGCATTGAGGAAATGATGGTGTGTGGCTTCTCAGGCTAGATCATAAAAAATATTGCAGCTTCTACTTTGCTCTCTCAGCTCACTCACCCATGGCAGACCATGTTATGAGAACACTTACACAGTCCAAGGGAGAAGTCCATGTGGTGAAGAACTCAGGCCTCCTGCCACCAGCCTGCATTAACTCGCCAGCCTTGTGAGTGGGTCATCTTGGAAGCATATCCTCTTGTACCCAAGCCAGGCCTTCAGAAGCCCTGACCAACATCTTGACTGCAACCTCAGGACAGACCCTGAGCCAGAACTACCCAGCTGAGCTGTTCCTAAATTCCCAACCCACAGAAACTGTGAGATGTTGTCTCAAGCCACTAAGTTTTGGAATAATAGACAACTAATACAGAGCTTTTAAAAAATATATATGCCCTACAGATTAGTTTCCTAGAGGTGCTATAACAAATTACTAGTAATTTGGTGGCTTAAAACAGTAGGAATTTATTTTCTCACAGGTCTGGAGGCCAGAAGTCCAAAATCAAGGTGTTGGCAAGGCTGCTGTCCCTCTGAAGGCTCTCGAGGAGAATCCTTCCTTGCCTCTTCCAGTTGCTGGTGGCTCCATGTGTTCCTTGGCATGTGGCTGCATCACTCCATTCCCTCCATTTTCACAGGGCCTTCTCCTCTTTTCCATGTCTCTCCTTTGTGTGTCTCTTGTAAGAGAGACTTATCTTGGATTTAGAGCCTACCCAGATAATGAAGTATGATTTCATGTCCAGATCTTTAATCTAATCACATCTGCAAAGACCTTTTCCCCAAATAGTCACATTCATAGGTTCTAGGATGTGGACATACCTTTTGGGGGACTACCATTTAACCTACTACATGTTATATGAGTTTATATATAATTTAACATATAATGTCTTTGAGTCACCTAAAAAAGGTTATGAAGGCGAAATTATACTAATATGATAATAGCAATAATAAAAGACCTGGTTCATTGAGTGCTCTAGTGAGTGCATTTAATTACTCAAAGGTGCATCATGTCATCTTTGTCATGAACAGGAATCAGGAGTCCTGGGGTCTAGCTTACACTGATTGTATGGTCTGGCAAGAAGCTTCACTTCTGTGATTCATTTTAGGGGGAAGGAAACATTCCTTGAACCTCTTTCCATATGCAGAGGCATCCACGAGAGCGACACCCCTGGCCTTTCTTTGCCTCCACTCCCATCCTCCCTAGGGGAGAAGGAGGGATTTGCCTGATGGTGAATTCATGAAAAATAAATGGATGTGCTCACCATCTCACACCAGTTAGGATGGCCAACATCCAAAAGACAAACAACAAATGTTGGTGAGGATGTAGAGAAAGGGGAAACCTCCTACACTGCTGGTGGGAATGTAAATTAGTTCAACCATTGTGGAAAGCAGTATGGAGGTTCCTCAGAAAACTCAATATAGAAATACCATTTGTCTAGGAATTCCACTCCTAGGAATTTACCCTAAGAATGCAGCAGCCCAATTTCAAAAAGACATATGCACCTGTATGTTTATTGCAGCGCTATTTACAATAGCCAAGAAATGGAAGCAACCTAAGTGTCCATCAGTAGATGAATGGATAAAGAAAATGTGGTACATATACACAATGGAGTATTATTCAGCCATAAGAAGAAAACAAATCCTACCATTTGCAACAACATGGATGGAGCTAGACGTTTTATGCTCAATGAAATAAGCCAGGCAGAGAAAGACAAGTACCAAATGATCTCACTCATCTGTGCAGCATAAGAACAAAACAAAAACTGAAGGAACAAAACAGCAGTAGACTCACAGAACCCAAGAATGGACTAACAGTTACCAAAGGGGAAGGGACTGAGGAGGATGGGTGGGAAGAGAGAGATAAGGGGATTAAGGGGCATTACAATTAGCACACATAATGTGTGTGTGGGGCACGGGGAAGGCGTACAGCACAGAGAAGACAAGTAGTGACTCTATAGCATCTTACTATGCTGATGGACAGTGACTGTAATGGGGTAAGTGGTGGGGACTTGATAATGGGGGGGAATCTAGTAACCACAATGTTGCTCATATAATTGTATATTA
Organism: Smutsia gigantea; assembly: GCA_032199065.1. Taxonomy (NCBI): domain Eukaryota; kingdom Metazoa; phylum Chordata; class Mammalia; order Pholidota; family Manidae; genus Smutsia; species Smutsia gigantea. The sequence goes on from JAVSCE010003614.1 coordinate 16,848, forward strand.
ATGATACCAAAATTTAAAAAAATTGGATGTACTTAATCAGGGCCAGGACTCGTATGAGGCCAGTGAGATACCTGGAGCATAAAATTTAAGAAGGCCGTGAGAGTCATGGATCTCTCTCAAGGACATGAGGCAGACATGTTCATGGACCTGAGAATGAGGACCCTCTAGATTCTTGCACCCCAGATGCCTCATGCAGTCCACCCTAGCTCTAGCCCTGTGCATAGCCTTCACTCAGAGGGATCTGCCTGCCTGCAGAGATCTGTCTGCTCTGCTCTCTGGTAAGTGATAAGGGGCCTACACCTGCCTTGGGAAGCCTGGCATATCCAGAGGACCCATGTCTACATGAGAAGGTCTGTTCAATTTTGGGGTGAATTGTGACCACATATTAAAACTGTATCTTCCAATTTAGCTTTTTACCACTAATAGAGCTGCTGTTTTAAACTCTAGTTATCTGACTCCTATGTCTGTCTCTCAGCTGATTCCAAAGTCAGGTAGAGGAAAAGAATGCTATTTAATGACATTCACACACACATCACAGTTCCCTCACTGATTAAAAAAAGAAGGACTAGCTAATACTAGGGACTTCTATAGCACTACTGGAAAACATTTTTGAAAATATATTTGCATCTATTTAAATATAGTAACACAAATGAAACTATTCTTGGTTCTTGCATTGACCATTCAGAAGCCAATGCGAGGACTGATACCATACCTCATGTATGTTATGTCTAGCCTGCTTATACACACATTTAAAGCGTGAATTGTTTTATATTGCAAAATGTCCTTCAGCAGTCTTGTTCAATTATTGCAAATAACATACCAGTTCATGAGTACTTCTGGAAACACACATTCAGATGTGAAGAAAATGAGAAAATGGATGTTTGGTGCACTGGAAAATGATGCTGCACTATGTAAAAATCCTTGCATTCATGATATCTAAGTGGAAGGATATGAAAAGTTAGTCTTTTATTCCATCTAGGTGCTTCTGCTTTTCAAATCCATGCAAACTTCTCATGCTCACCTCCAAACTTGGTTGCAATACAATCCACAAAACTTCATAGCATTTAGACACAACTGCCTTTTCATTCAAGGACATAGGACAAGGATGAAAAGAAGCATTTCCCTGGGGCCTGTTAAACAGGAAAGTGAATGTTTAATGTGTTCTTCACAATGCTTTGGAGGGTGCACATAAAATAATTACATATATATAATTATACATATATAACTGTCTTGTTATATATAAATATATATGTAACTATCTTGAGAAATACAATATGTGTGTGTGTATATATATGTGTGTGTGTGTGTGTGTGTGTGTGTGTATATATATATAGTTATAATCCATACATTATTCTCAGCACTTTACCCAAGGAGTTGGGTGTTTTTAAGCATTACAACCATCCTTCAGGGTAGAATCATTATTATCCCATTTTATAGATGAGGAAAATGAAGCATTGGCACAATGTGTCCTTAAGCATTCACCTACCTGCTTAACAGACTTAATTTATGTCAGAGAGAAATGAATTTATATCTCTTTTAAGCCACTGTTGTTTGTAGTTTTCCATCTTTCTCATCTGTACCTACTCTCAAGAAACAGAAGGATCTATTAAAGTCCTCATACATTGTTCTCTCTTGGTTAAAGTAGAAAGAATGATCTATATGATCATTTCTTTTTCTATACCCCACCCTAAAGATTATCCTATTTCCAGGAGCCAAAAATCCCTAAACGACTTCTTCAGGAAAAGGGAACTTGTTAATTAACCCTAGCTTATGAATACACTAGCAATTTCTCAAATAATAAGCTTATATTCTCCTATGATGGCCTAATTAAATATTCTGGGTTTTGTTCTAAGAAATTAGTTTAAATGATTTCCCTGAACTTTACACAGTTCATTAATTTTATACCTTCGAGGGCCCTAGAATCTTTTCCTAGAATATTGAGAAAGGTAAATTAGCCAAATGTGACTTTCAAATTCAAACTTCACACTGGTTTACACATTAGATTAAGAAGTAACATAAAAATTAGTTTTTTTTCCTTCAAATGTTCCCTTATTTTTATAATCTAATCTCTAAAATGTTTCAATTTATTATTATATGTTGAACCCTATGTTGTAAGATTATAAATTCATGTCTTTTTAAGTTTTCCTTTTACCCTTGAAAAGATATTTTACATTTTCAATAGTGAATACTTATTAGTGCAGCAGATAAGAGAAGAGGATGGGAGGAGAAAAGAAAATGAAAGAAAAAAGTAGACTTTAACACAGAAGAAAACTTACTTAAGTGCCATTAAACATTTTGGCCAAAGGAATTCTTATAATACCAAAAGATTTTCAACCAGCAGGAACAAAAGCCTGACAAAGCCATAAGGCAGGTTTCTCTATGAACTAATAAGATAATTTTGTCTTTGTAATTAGCAAATTGATGTTGCTAAAATAGCACATGGAAAAGTATGCTCAAATGTTCCCCCAAAGGGAACAATGTGCATGATTCAGAATGTGAGCAATGGCCGCATAGAATGACTGGGAAAATGCACACAATTGCCAATATCCTTGGGCACCAGAATGTATATTAGTCCTCTACCCTCTACCTACTCATGTCTCTAAGATATGTTGACACATTTATTTGTCATGTGTCTTTTCTTAGCCTACAGTGTGGTGTAATACAAAAAGAACTAGGTTCAAAGTCAGAAGATTTAGGCCAGGCTCTAATGCTTATTAATGCCTTGTGCATGCCACTTGACCTTGTCAGTTTCCTCATCTGTAAACTGGGGCTAATAATACCTCTGCTGCTTGCCTCACAAGTCTGTTGTGAAGATCAAATTCTATGTATGTATTAGTGATTTGTAAACTACAAGAGTTAAGCATTCTCTTACTGCAGGTTTTTCCACCTGGGCTTTCAGATCTACTTGTGACATTTAATTTCCTGAAAATCTGTTTAGAGCTAGTCTAGATCTTTCACTGACCTTCCTCAAGGGCAAATTTCTTACCCTCTTGAACCTCACTATCTGTAAATGATGACTTGGACTAGATTGAAAGGTCAAAATTGTATTGAACCGCAGCAAAAATTTTTAAGTAAATGTATTCAGAAGTTTATCAGGTAAAACAGACAAAAGTAGGTTGCTCTTAGCTGAAATGGTTGAAGCTGGAATGAGGAGACTCAGAGTCCTGCTTAATGAGACATTTTGCCATACTATATCCCATTCAGGCAGTTACTGAGGGCCTACACAATAAACATCAGATCCTCCCAACTCTCACCTCCTACAATGTTGATATTATGGTTCAAGCCCTTATATTCTATGAATCTTCAAGAAAAGTCTATTATAAAGGGATAAAGAAAGCTGTAGTGTGTTCTGAATGGATAGATGCCCTGGCATTGAAGCCTTGTTGGCTGACCAACAAATTTGCTGAAATGTAGCCAAGTTAGTCTAATCAGATAAGTACCAAACTCTTTGCGATGGAAGATGTCTGTAAGAAGATACATGATATATCTCAGCAGTCCTCATGGAGCAGAGAATTCTACCAGAAACTACAAAAGTAAATACTGAATGGGCAATTCTCCAAGTTGCTCTCCACTAAATATACAGCAATACTGGAGGCTCTTTGAAACTGTTTTCAGAAAGAATGACTCAGAGATGAAAAAGCCACTTATAACAAAGCAAGTAATGTAATGCCATTTCTCAATGCCCCAAACAAGAAAGATTGCTTAGGGAAGTTGGCTTCCGGATACACAGATCATATAATCACAGAATGTCAGACCTGGAAATAATGTTAGAGAACAACCAGTCTATTTTACAAATGCTGAATCTAAAATCCAAAAAGACTGAGCTGCTCAGGGTTAGTTTCATTCAAGCTTCACTAAGCAAACATATGCCAGGTGGTAAGGATAGGAAGGCAAATAAAACAGGATTCCTGTCCAAGTAGTGGGAGAAGACACAAAAAAATCTATAATTGCACTTAGATTGTTGCAGAACCAGGACTGAAACTCTGTGTTCAAGTTCTTAAACCAGTGTCTGTCTCATCACTTCACACTGCCTCTCAAACTAATAGGCTTGACAAATCAGTAGTAGGGAGCTATGGCCACACTGATCTAAAGATGTATTAAGCTCAACTAAGGCTAAATTTGGGGTACATAGGTACTTATATTTCTTGAGGACCTATGAGTAATAAAGAGGGCTCTATGCTACATAAGAGAAAATTTTTACAAAGATCTTTCATTAAATTAAGGACTTCTTAGAGTGCTGAGGAAATCATGCATGGAAAAATCATGAGGAAATCTACAAAGAAAACAGCATAGCATGGCCTTTGCTCCAACTTTTGAAAAAGTTGCTGTCAAGGTCAAAGTCATGAAAAATTCCATTAGCTAGTGGCATACTTTTCAACCTACTTAAGCAAAAAAAGGAGATTTGAATTTGCTGTCTTCATGAGCTTATTATTTTTCTTTACTATACCAAATAATGAAAAAATACACAAGATTTCAAAGATCTACACCATCATCCAGAAAGAAAACAAAAACCAAACACCAACCTAGGACCACACCTATAAAATATTATATCTTTATTACTTGTAGGATTCTAACATGCATTCTTTCTATCAATTCCTGCCTGTTGTGCTTTTTCTAAATTTCATTGTGGTTTTCAATGATAATGAAGTAAAGCAAGCACATATGTCTAACAAGAAAACTTTAGGGAACATCAACATATCCCTATATTTATTTGATAAAAAATCTAGCTTTAGTTGACCTGAAGTCAGTCTGCTTTACAAAGGAGCCCATCATCTATCCAGCCATTTATCCATTCATTCATCTAGCAAGCATTTATTGAGTGCCCTCTACGTGAATACTATGAAACCAAGAGTTATGTAGAATACTAAAAGCATAGAAAGTATTTCTCAAACTGTAGTTCGAGGACACACTTGCATTAGAATCACATGGAGAACTTGCTAAAAATTTAAGTTCCTAGACCACACTGGTATAAAATCTTCTATTTTGGTTATAGTTCCCCATTGCAAGCAAAAAACACCTGCTTGGGCTTCCTTAAACAAAGAAGGAGCTGATGGCAAGGATATCAGGGGCTCCCAGAACTCACCAGAGATTGGACCAAGGAAACTTTAGAGGAACCAAAACAAAAATCACATTGCAGGAGGGATGTGGTCTGCATGATAACACTAACTATCCCCAGTTTTAACTTTGTCATTGCATAACTGCTCTAGACTGAAAGTTCTGAGAAAGAGCCTCTGAATGATAGAGCCTAAGACCCAGGTGCAGGGGACACTTCCTAAGACTGTACAGACAAAGGGAGATTCCTCTAAAGGGAAATTAGGATGATAATGAGAGATGGAGTTAAATGTGGGTTAGTCAAAACTGACAAATGCTGGGTTACATATTAAACTTGGATCCCTGAGAGTTAGGCTAGGAGATTTCTACATTTTTCAAACAAGTTTCTCAGATAATTATGAAGTATTCTAAAGTCCTGAGAAATGCTAGTATAAAGGATATGATCTATACCCCAGAACTGATTTACATCAAAGTGGAAAGCAGAGATATTTCTGAAACTGAAGTACAATTCCAGGATCCAGGTATGACGTTGTCTGCCTGTAGACATTTCCTTCCATCTCCAACCCTTGCCCTCATCAGCCATTCATTCAATCAAAAATTAGTATCTTTATAAAAAGAGATATTATGTGTAGAGTCAATTAATAGAGCATAAGTGTAAACTCATATTTTTATGGAAAAAAATTGTATAGATAGATAAAAGCACATTTGGAAGGCTGCACACCAAAATGTAAACAATGAAAAAGAAAGAATAATTCCAAGAAAAATATAAAGATGGCAGAAAAGTTATATAGAATCTATGTACAAAAAAAAGTAACCAAACTCCTTTATTTCCAACTCTTATGTATACTTTCTGTAGATTTTACTTTTCCTGGAATGGGGAAAAAAATGTCCTAATCCAGCCCACTGGGAGTATAATTATTCATTGTTAGTGACCATGTTCAGACTTTCACATGACTGGAAATTTTAGACTTTTCAGAACACAAATGTCAAATTTTTTTAAGTTATAGAGATCTTCATCAATGTCACCTATGAATAACAAATAAAGAGAAATGGTCACCAACAAGATACCATAGTGCAGTTAATGAAGTAATATGTTTATTTATATTTATTCATTCCAACCAACATCTGAGTGCCTTCTACATGTACAGTTTTATCCTAGGCATTATGTTATAGGAAAAAAATGTAGACAGGTACTAGCTAAAGAAAAACGACAATTTAACAGGAAACAACTAAAGAATCATGTGAAAGCCACTTAAAAACAAATATGTGGTGGTATAATCTAATTCTAGATAGTGTCCAGTGTCTAGTTTAACAGCCCTAAAGTGTGTTTATTTTAAACTAACTCCAGTGGATGACAGCAAGATAAGCGATCAGAACTTTTTGTGTTGTATTGATGTAAGATAGGCATAGACATAAAATAGAAGACTTATAGGCAGTTTTGAAATAGAACATTAATCAGTGTGTGGTAGCCAGGGCCCAGAGCAACCAAGACAGCCTGGCTCTTTTTAACAGAAAAGTATCTACCAGTCACCAACAATTGCCATGCCTCTAGCTGATCAAGGGGCTCAAAGGCAAAACTGAGAAAAGTGAACCAACAGAGTCGTTAATAGTTCTGTTCAGGAATCTGGATTGTTACTGGCTCCTAGCAGGAGCTCACTAAATGTTCCTTGTTGGATAGTCATTCATTCGGAAAGAGCTGCTGCTGTTACGTTGATGTATTCAACTCTTCTCCCACCCTTTCCTCATTTTCTCACTCCTCTGGGTCCCTGTCACAGAACACAGGACAGAATAATCACCATCCACAGTGTCACCTTGAATGAAATATTAAATGTATATCTAGATGCCAAATACTTAAAAATACAAAGATATCTAAACACATTGTGAAACATAATCTGAAATTTGCATTCAGCTAGAGGCCGATCTGAAAAAAGAAAAGAAGAAAAAGTGGTTTGGGCTCATACAAGAAGAGATGTTTGTGCTGTTTTTATGCATGATATTTCAAGTTTTGTCTCTATGAAGCTTAGAGAGATTTGCTAAAAGCATATTCAAATGAAGCTAGCCGGTTAACTCACAAGTCATGTCTTATAGGTGTAAACCATTATTATTATAATTATAACAGTTAATAATTATCATAATAAACATTTATGTAGTGCTGTGCATTACCAGAGTGCTTTACAATATTCTTGGCTCTTATTCTGCTGATACTAAATGAGTTAAAGCCAAAAGCAGTATCATTTTTAGTCACTAAAGAGAATGAAGTTCCACTGTTTCATGGAACCTACAGAGAAAAAGACAGATGGACTAAAAGTTTAACTATTTGGTGTAAATTTTAGTTAAAACACTCAACTGTGTAATTTAACTAGGAGCATAATGAAACTCCACACATTAAAAAAAACATTATTAAAATAATGTTTTTTCACTTCAAATTTTGCTTGTAATTAAGGAACATAACAAACACTGGTAGTCTTTATCAGTGTTTCCATAACTTTTCTCATTATATGAATCACAAGAAATGTTTGCTAAAAATAGAATTCCTTAGCCCCTAAGGCTTGGAATTTCTGATTCATCAAGTCTGGGATGAGACCAGAGAAATTGTATTTTTAACCAATACCATAAAAAATTCTTATTATCAGGGAATTTGGAAATAGTAGTTTCTGTGGACTAGTATTCAACCCCCAGACCCCAGAGGAACTTGGACCATACAAACTTTGCTTGTATAATCAGTCTGTCAGGTACTGGGCTCAAGGCTTTCCATATTTCTTTTAATGTTCACAACATTCCATAAAATAGAAAGTAATCAAACTCTGAGAGGTGGAATAACCAGACCAACAGAAAAGTTGAAGAAAAGTTGAGTAACTAGACCAAGATCACAAAACTAGGTCTCCTTGGATCCACAAACTATGCCCGATCAGGCTAATTTCCTTTGGCACTTTGCCAAATCTTGCAACTTTCAGAAGAGAAAAAAAGACAGAGAAGGAAAAGAAGGAAACAGAAATCAAGTAAATGCACTAACCTTTTAAGAGATTATTGAATATACACATGTAAGTTACAAGTTAAGTCCACCTTAAAATTCTCCAGTTGAAAACTAAAATAAAAAAAAAAAAGAATCATGGAGAGGTCCCAGGGAAAGACCAAAGGCAGAAGGTGGTCATAAAACAGGTAGAGGATTAAAGTTGATTTCAATATTAGTGTTGAGGGAGATGTTATTTGTTAGGAAGTAAAGAGCCCCCTTTAGTTGAGGAAGTAGTGGAAAGATTAAATAGGTCACAATATGTGAGGGGATCTGCTGTATTATTTATACAAAGTTGGCAATTTAAGCTATGAGAACAGTCTTTTCTGGTGGGAACAACTCCTAATTTTGACCGAAGGAACTAAGACAAAAGTAATGTACAGTCTGTACCCCCAACTTCTGTATCTATGATACTGAGAAGGGAGATTCTCCAAAGTCTCTTGATAAGCAAGCCTAGTTATAAGAATCAGGTTGTCTTGTACAAATGCAAGAAATAATTGGCCTGAGTTGAGCTGACTTTTTCAGAGAACAGAAGCTGAGTTGAGCTAGTTTTTGTGCAGAACACAAGGTCTAATGTTACCTTGAAAGGCCCAGCAAACAAAACCTTCAGACCCCTGGTGCAGAAATGGGACAGATAACCCATGGCAAGAAAGAGTGGAATATGTCAGCAAGTTGTTATTGAAATCACTGCCCTCCCTCCTTTTAGTTTGTGGTATTGGGCTGAGTGTAGACAGTGGTGACTGTTTTTCAGCTTCCTTGTAGGATATGGCTGCTTGCTTGGCTTTCAAAAAATTCTACTTCTTGGTTTCTTTGTATCAATATGTCACACTATTTTTGCTTTACAGTTAGGGGAGGTGGTCTTGGAAATAGACCAGTGTGTGGGGGTGGAGTGGTAGGGGTCGTGGGAGTTATAATTTAGGGAAGACCACAGTTTAGTAATGAACTCAGCTCATGGGAGATTCCAAAAAGGTGGCAAACCCATCAACCACTGAGTTTGTATGATGAGAAGGACATTATTAACACGTATGGTAGGCTGAAATGGCCTGGCTATAAAGCAACATCAGAACCATGTTAATTCCAATCCTTTTTATGTAGATGGGACAGGCCAGAAATTAAACTAAGAACTTCATGTTAGAAGAGCAAAATAATACCTCCCGGGAGATGTTTAAAACACTAGGGCAGAGGGCACTGGTGTAGGGTGATGTTTTTACTTTCAAAGTGCAATTTGCATATGAGGAAGCAGCCTAGTGATTATAAATCATTTTAATGTTTTGTCTATATTGAACTTATTTCATTTACACTTCATTTTTTGCTGAAAATAGGTTTTGAAGACCAGAATGTATAAAGTTAAGAATGTTGAAGGAAAAGCCCAGTTCTCAAACTCAAAAAGTGGCGTGATTCTTCTAGGGGTTTGCTTCCTCAATGCCTTGCATGCCTGAGATCAGGCGCTAAAGCCATTGTTCTTTGAGATCCTCTGAAGGGGAAGAAAAATAAAAGCCTTTCTCTTAAGTATGCTTATGTCTAAGAAACATTTTCCAACTGGGTTGTGTTATTTCTTCATGCCATGCCATAATCTATCTGCATGCCACATGGAAAATGTAGTTGGAAATATATTTTGGCCAAATGTAACTCTGTTCTGGGAAACTACTTCTTTTATCAGCCACAGCTATTCAGGCATATCTTAGAACGTAGATAGGTATCCAAAGACTACCCACCATGGTCCCCAGAGCCACTGAATCAACTCTTAGGAAAAACTGCAAACTGATTACGAAAGCATCTGGGACTGACCTGGGTGTCTTCTTTCTCTTGCAGATCTGTAATCTAGCCAATCAGTTCGTAATGCATTGCAAGAAGGGAGGTGGAAGCATCCCGTGAGAGCCAAGAAAGTTGGCCTTTTAGACATCTCCATATGACTGGCTCATATGTCAATCATACTTAACATATCCAAATCAAATCCCCCACACATGTTCTACCTCCCATCTTTCCTGTGTCAGTAAATGGCACCACCACATGCTCAAGAGTTCCAGGTCCAAACTAGGACTCATTCTCATTTCTGATTTACTTCACTCCCAAAATCCGACTCAACAATGGATTCTGGAAATTCTGAATAAATTCTTCTGAAATAAATCCTGAATTTCACCATCATTACTTTTATCATCCTGCTTCAAGCCACCATCATCATTCATCCAGACTACAATAAAAGCCTCCTGTTTTCACTGTTGCTCTTCTATACTCCATGCTGTAGCCAGAAGATAGAATCACCTTTTAGAAATATAAATCCATCCATATCTATTCCTTACTTAATCTAACCCCATTCATGGCATCACACTATAACTAGATACCAGCCTATAGTTTTACCATATTCCATAAGATCTTATGTGATCTAGCTTCTGTCTGTCTCTACAATCTTACCTCCTACTTCTTACCATTTGTTCAGTTCACCCCAACCACCTTGCCTTTTTCTTCTGTCCTGTGAACCTGTACACTACTCTCCTTTACACTCAGCACCTTGAGACTGCTGTTCCCTCTGTCTGATATGCTTTCCCCCAGATCTTTTTATAGCTGTCTTCTTGTAATTTAGGTCTCAACAACTGCTCTCAGTTATCAGCTCCTCAGAAAAGCCTTCCCACTTCTTTCCATATTCATTATATTTGGGGGAAATTTGCTTTTTTAAAAACTATGTGCATTTAATACTTTGATTTTTTAAATTAAGGTAACAATAAGTAGATAGGTAAATAAAATAGCCTCTCTAGTCACTATTATATCATTTTGTTTTGTTTTCTTCACTGCATCATCATTATCTCAAATTAATTTTCTTTACTTAGGTATTTACTTGTTGATTGTGTTTCTCACTACAGCATCTGTGAGAGGGGGGATTTGTTTCAGTGACCCTATGTCTGCCTGTCAACCAGTATAATCCAGTTCCTACAAAGTCTTTTGCACATTGCAGGATCTCAAATAGATGTCCAAGCCAAAAACTGCACATTGCAGTTAAATGAGTGGATTTCAGTCACCTAAGAGAGAGGTAGTTGCCTGTTAGCTAAGAATGGTCACATTCATTCACTTTGAAAGAATGTTTTAATGAAATATTTTGTTTTTGGTTTCTGTTTGCAATATTAAGATATTATTGCCATACTCATGCACATGGAATGGTTCCTTGATACAAATGAGAAATTGTCAACATATAGAGCTTGTAACAAAGATGGCAAATAGATTACTATCTACATCCATTTCAGCAGAACAATGGCGAGGTTTACATCAAAGCGGAAATTACAAAGTAACTTAATACTAGTCTGATAGGGGATATCTAGTTCTGCTTTCTAGGGAGGGGTGGACTATGTGAAATCGCTGATGCTGGAGGGGAAACCAGAATATAAGAATGCTGGTTTGCAGCACAGTAAAAATTGACAAATAAGCAGTAAGGACAGTTGCCGAGACACTTGAAATAGGATACAAAGTTTTGAGGAAGTAGTTTTGGCAAGTTATTTAGAATTAGGGCTTTGAAAAATAAGAGCTCTCACTGAGTGCCTATGTGTGCCAGGCCAGTCTTGTAGAAACTATTAGATAGGCATTTTTTCCTCCTTTTACAAATGAGTAAGCTGAAGCTCAGCGTGTTAAATGCCAAAGCCACATAGCCATGTGACGAGTGGAGCAACGACAAACTAGATTGCCCAGATCTCAAAGCTGCTGTGTTTTCCGCTGCACCACCCTGTCTTCCTCGTGATGATGCACTCCACTTGTTTCTGTCATTTCTGGTACTGAGCTTACGGCCGGCACAGCATCCTAATGGAACCCTACCTAGCTGGATATCAATGCCTCTAATGCCAGTAGAGGGGCACGGAAGAGATGTCCAAGCGGAACTGATCCGCGGTTTGCTGACTAAACAGATCCCAGGCCTTGTGCTCCTTACTCTTCCTCCTCACTTGCCTTCCCCGCATCCCCCAGCAGCTCACCCTACGCCTGCCTGCAGGGGAAAGCATCTTCCAGGTGCTGATCAGAAAGCTCCTCTAGCCATAGCGTGAGGGGAAAAGGCAACTCAGCAAAGTCACTGCTGAGAGCTTGGGCAGACCTAGGCAATGTGATCTGAAGAGCTGAAGCGTGCGCCCACAGAGAGAAAGAACTGAGCAAATGCAAAATTGAAGAAGAGGACAAGCACAAGGGGAAACTCTTCCTGGAAGAGATGAATTAGTTACAGGCCTAACTCCCCAAGGGAAGAGATGTGGCTCCGTTCCCCAGCTCCCAAGCTGAGCACATGCTCTAGAGGACAAGCAGTTGTTAAGGGGGGACATCAATGACTAATCGGTGCTTTCTACCTCTGAGTTTTATGAAGATGAATGAAGCACTTTGGAATGGGGAACAAAATTTAAAAATAATAATAAAAATGAAGAGATGGAGCTGACGAAGGCACTGTGAAGATAAGAGGAATGGAGGCTTTTGGCCCTCGTGCTGAGTGAGGAGAATCATTTCCTCCAACTGGGAGAGGCAGAGGTGAGCAGTTCAGAGTTTTGAATTCAGAGTTCAGGCTCTGCCACTGGCCAAGAGAAAGAATCTGAGCAAATCACTTAGCCTTTCTAAGAAAGGTTGGAATAATCCTCCATTTTATCAGTTATTCCCATTATAAAATAGGAGTAACACCTTTACAGAGGGTTCATATGAAGATTCAGTGAGATAACTCATGTAAAAACAATGTGCAGCACATATGAAGCACTCAGTGAATGACAGTAATTATCACTGGATCATGGCCTTGTGTGGAGGGGCACATAGCTGGGTCATTATCATCAGGGTCAGATTATGAGGATAATTCTTCCCTTTAAACTTGATGATGGTGCCTAATTATTTTCCAGGTTGGTAGCTTACACCCTGTCTACTGATTTGGCTTTTGGCTTACAGAGGAGATGAAGCCCAACTATAACAGACACCACCTCTACTCTTAGACCAGCTTGCCAAAGAGCAGTTAACCCATGTTGGTACTCTGTGTCAGGTGGAGGATAAAGCCATCTCTCCATGGTAGGGTACTATGCACAGAAGATGCTACCAATGACACTACATCTATTCAGTCTTTTATAGTTATAAGCAGTCTTACCCAAGGAAGGTTACTATCTTCATTTTATAGATGAGAAACAGAAACTCAGAGAGGTGAAGCAACTTGCTTAAGGTGATATAGATAATTGGTTGGGTGAGCAGGCATCCACAGCCAGCAGCTCTGATCCCAAGTCTGCAGCTCTTTCATACCACAGGATGCTGTAGGGGACCTGAACAAGCAGCAGATTAGAAGGCTAGTTGCTCCTAGTCATAAAACACATTGAATTTTAGAAGAGGAAAGAGCTTTCAGATTACCTAATACTGTGGTTTTTAGACAGTGTCCAGGGAATCCAGTAGGAGGTAGGGAGAGCCAAACAGGAGGTGGGATTGTATGCAGCTCAGCTTTCATCAATTAAATTTATAACATTACTATGTACTTTGAATAACTGTTTAAAACATTAAGACTTTCACTAAAAAAGAAGAAAGTTTAAAAACTCGTGATCTAGTTTAACTGTTTCATTTCTCCAAGAAGAATATTGAGGCCCAGTCTAGCTAAGTAACTTGTCCAAATCTCATAACTAATTATGGGCAGAGCTAGGACTAGCCATTCAGTCTTTGTCACTTGCATATTTAATAAGCATGCCATAAATGTCCTCATTCTCCAAATATTTTCCTTTGATTACCTTGAGCAAGTCACTTATTTGTGACAATCAAGTCATCAGAGAAGAAATTAGCTCTGGGGTTAGTCTCTCCTGATGACTCACTGCATGACCTTAGATCAGTTCACTGATCTCCAGACCCTGTATTTTTCCATAGGCAAAATGGGGTGATAATTCCTGCCTAGGGATTTCTCAGTGAGGCTGTTGTGATGACTGCAAAAAAGAACATGTGGAGGTTTACAGGGTTCTTCTGAGGAAGGAGACTCAGCAAGGTCAATATCTTATTGCTTACAAATGCCTACCAAGCGCGTCATTGATTCTAAGCTGATCTCTGCAACTTACCACCCATGTTTATTTGTTGTTCCTCATTTGGGAGGGCAATACAGTTTATTTTTGTAACCATGTCCAGAACTACTGGTTTATGAAATAGTCTCAAAACCTTAGCACCTTGGCTTTATAATAAGACTGTGATTTCTTACTACTTGTAGATGGAAAGTAAATCTTTTAAGGTTAAACACCTTTCATTCTAGGCAAGTTATCACTACAAGGTCCTTGCAAGTGTGGGGAGCCCAGAGCCAGATTTGGTCAAAGGACTTGCGTGCAGGTTACACAGTTTGGAGCCTTCACATCTGCCTGTCAGTTTCTCAGGCTTCAATAAAGAATATTAAGAAAATACTATCCTGGACCTTCAGGCTCATCTTGAAAGCAGCCTTATTTACTTGTGACCCTAGTCAAGTTCTTAATCTCTCTGAGCTTGTTTTCTCACTTGTAAATGGAAGTTTTGTCTTCCTTTCCACATCACAGGTGGATCAAAAGAGTGGCATGTTTTAAAAATTGAAGTGTGTATACTAACTAAAAGGATTTTATTTTTAAGAAAGTGTAAAATACTACAATTATTTATAATGTGCATTGCAACTAAATCTTTTCAATTTGTTAGAAATAACCACTTGGAATAGTCAACTATTCAGGTTAAAGGAAGATGTTTCTTTTTTCTTTTTTTTATTGAAGTATAGTTGATGCTCAATTTTATATTGGTTTCAACTATACAACATTGTGGTTCAACAGTTACACACATTATTAAATCCTCACCCCAACCAGTGCAGTTACTATGTGTCAACATAGATGTTACAGAGCTACTGGCTATATTCTCCATGCTGCACTTCCATCTCCTTGACCAGCTTATACTATGACTGAGACTTTTGTTTCTCTTTATTCCCCTCACCCTCTCTAACCAGCTACGCCAACCCCTCTCTGTGGTAACCATCAGTCAATTCTCAGTGGAAAGATGTTGATTTCTATAAAGAAAGTAAAGTGACAATACTGAGCAAGGCAGAGTTAGAAGTAGGGAATTACCTCCTTAATTGGGATTATCACAAAACAAGAAATATTTCTATATTTTCAATTAAGAACACTTTAAATTAATAAAATAAGAAATTAAACAGACCTTTACCAAAATTCTATTCTGCTGCCCCAAATTTCTAACTACAACTCTTGCAAAAAAGCATTTCTATGCTTACCCATGTTGATACTTTAAAAAATCTGGACCTAGTTTCCATTATGCAGACAAGCCAGCCACAGAAGCCGACCAATATTTTAAGACTTCAATGTTTACTAATGGATGTCTGGCTAGAAACAGTGTTGGCAGAATTCTGGCAGAGACATTTACTCCCACTAATGATGTGGAACAGGGCTGCATAATCATGTCCACTTATATTAAGTCTACCTACGACTGTCATGTTTTGAAATGGAACCAGAAACGAACACCCCCAAAAGTCCTGAGATTTTCCTGGACGAGGCATTCTTACATCAGAACTAGTTCAGACAATTCCAAAGTCATTGCCCCAGCTATTCATTTCACTGAGGACCTACTTTACAAAAAATGACTTCACTGAGTACAGGAGCTATCAGATGCTTCTGCAGAATATTTAGAGACATACAGATAGTATGTCCTATATATACAGACCATCTCAGGCCAGGAAAAATCTGTCACACATTTCCTTGGAAACCACAGCAAGTACTTTTCTTGCACATATACTAACAGATTCTTAAAGTGGAAGGACACTCAATGTACCCCCTGCACCCCTGCCCCAGGAAAGCTATTGCCAGTTATGCATTTATCACTTTCTTTCCTGGCTCCACCTGGGTCTAAAAACATCAGTAGTTATTCATCAATAAGGAAGAAGGACAATGACACCCATTTTGACTGTCTGGACATGGTTACCGTATTACTCTTCTAGGAGAGAGTAATTTCTGTCTATTAAAAGAGACAGATTTCAAACTTAGATATGTGGGAAATCATTTGGTAGTTAAAAGAATTCAAGCCATGCACACAATTATAATTAATAAGGAGGCAGGCAAGGAAAATTAATCATAGCAAGCCTTTAAATTAGAAATCCTTAGAATAAAAGGCTAGCTGTTGTTATATTAGTATTACTCTATATTAAAGATGTTAAGATACTATTATTGGATTTTTTTCCCTTTTACCTGGTTCCTAGACCTCCAAGGAATCTTTTTTTATTTCTTTTTATTTTGGTGTCATTAATGTACAATTACATGAGCAACATTATGGTTACTAGACTCCCCCTATTATTAAGTCCCCACCACATACCCCATTGCAGTCACTGTCCATCAGCATAGTAAGATGCTATAGAATCTCTACTTGTCTTCTCTGTGTTATACTGTCTTCCCCGTATCCCCCCCCACACTACATTATGTGTGCTAATTGTAATAGCCCTTTTTACCCCTTATCCCTCTCTTCCCACCCATCTTCCCCAGTCCCTTTCCCTTTGGTAACTGTTAGTCCGTTCTTGGGTTCTGTGAGTCTGCTGCTGTTTTGTTCCTTCAGTTTTTTCTTTGTTCTTATATTCCACAGATGAGTGAATTCATTTGATACTTGTCTTTCTCCACCTGGCTTATTGCACTGAGCACAAAACCCTCTAGCTCCATCCATGTTGTTGCAAATGGTAGGATTTGTTTTCTTCTTATGGCTGAATAATATTCCATTGTGTATACATACCACATCTTCTTTATCCATTCATCTACTGATGGACACTTAGGTTGCTTCCATTTCTTGGCTATTGTAAATAGTGCTGTGATAAACATAGGGGTGCATATATCTTTTTCAAACTGGGCTGCTGCATTCTTAGGGTAAATTCCTAGGAGTGGAATTCCTGGGTCAAATGGTATTTCTATTTTGAGTTTTTTGAGGAACCTCCATTCTGCTTTCCACAATGGTTGAACTAGTTTACATTCCCACCAGCAGTGTAGGAGGGTTCCCCTTTCTCCACATCCTCACCAACATTTGTTGTTGTTTGTCTTTTGGATGGTGGCCATCCTAACTGGTGTGAGGTAGTATCTCATTGTGGTTTTAATTTGCATTTCTCTGATGATTAGCGATGTGGAGCATCGTTTCATATGCCTGTTGGCCATGTGAATTTCTTCTTTAGAGAATTGTCTGTTCAGCTTCTCTGCTCATTTTTTAATTGGCTCATTTGCTTTTTGTTTGTTGAGGTGTGTCAGCTCTTTATATAATTTGGATGTCAACCCCTTATCAGATACGTCATTTATGAATATATTCTCCCATACTGTAGGATGTCTTTTTGTTTTATTGATGGTGTCCTTTGCTGTACAGAAGTTTTTTAGTTTGATATAGTCCCGCTTGTTCATTTTTGCTTTTGTTTCCCTTGCCTGGGGAGATATGTTCATGAAGAAGTTGCTCATATTTATGTCCAAGAGATTTTTGCCTATGTTTTTTTCTAAGAGTTTTATGGTTTCATGACTTACATTCAGGTCTTTGATCCATTTTGAGTTTACTTTTGTGTATGCGGTTAGACAATAATCCAGTTTCATTCTCTTACAAGTAGCTGTCCAGTGTTGCCAACATTGGCTGTTGAAAAGGCTGTGACCTTCAACAAATCTTTATTCCATTTTCTGAAATTAGATGCTGCTTCAAAGATTTTAGAAGTAATCCATGAAATGAGGACACTAAAGAAACATTAATTTTTGCGATGACTGCTAAATAGCATGCTTATCCCATATTAATTTAACCATAATGTTTGTCATATATCCCAAAGATATACTTTAGAAATATCTAGTATTGTCTGAAAGCAAGTCTGATTATTTCAAATGGATTGGAATTTGGCTCTAGTGAGAAAAGGCTTTATTTCTCTCCGTCCCTCTCTCTCTCCCTCCCTCCCTTCCTTGCTTCCTCCCTCCCTCCCTTCCTTGCTTCCTCCCTCCCTCCCTTCCTTGCTTCCTCCCTCCCTCCCTTCCTTCCTTCCTCCCATTCAGCCATCCTTTTTCCACTCTTATGATCTTATGGTGCTCCTTATCTATATCTACAGCAACATTTCAGTGGAAGTGGTAAAACTCAGGAAACAATGTGCTGTCATGTGACAGCAAGCAGACAGAGATGCGTTTCAAGATATGATACTGTAGTCACTGTGGCTCCCACACATACCCTGTCAAGATGTTTGTACCTCAGTTGTTGACACAAATGTAGTCAAAGATTATCTCTTTAATTTTTAACACTGTCAAAGTTAATATATACCTTTAACTTTTCAACATCGTCAATGTTAATACAAGCCTTTTAATTTTTAACGTTTTAAAAGTTAATATAAACTCCACTAATGCTTCTTAGTTGATCAAACACAGGAATGATCACTATGAAGTAGTTGTGTCAGTACTTTTTCCAGTAAGTAGTCAGTAAACTTTTCGGTGATGATATTGTTCACAGTGCAAATACACCCTTGTTTATAGTATTTTTCTGTATACAAATTACTGTCATCTTCAATAGGTCATTTGAGACTCTGCCCTCCACCCCCACCACTCCTGGCTTCCTCCCCAGTCGCCTCTGCTATATCTCATGACCTCTCCCCCAAGATGCTGCTCCCTCTACCCCTGGAGCTTCATCTCTAGATGTACATCAACTCCTTCCTTCATTATTTCCAGTACAGTTAACAGAGACTATTATGTGTAGTAGACTTTACTAAGTATATTAGTTTCCTAGGGCTAACATAACAGAGTACCACAAACTGAGTAGCTTCAACAACTAACATGTATTGTGTCAAAGTTCTGGAAACTAGAAATCTGACATTAAGGTTGGTAATGCCATTGCTCCGGAGAGCTCTGAGGGAACGATCTGGTCCAAGCCATTCTCCTTGACTTGTAGATGGCTGTATTCTTCCTGAGTTTTTAGTATTGTCTTCCCTTGATGCCTGTCTCTCTGTCCACATTGCCCCTCTTATAAAGATACCAACCATATTGGATTAGGGCCCCATCTAATGATCCCATCTTAACTTGATTACCTCTGTAAAGACCTATCTCCAAATAAGATGACATTCTGAGGTACAACATGTTAGGACTTCAACGTATCTTTTTTAGGGGAACACAGTTCAACCTATAACATTGTCTTGAAGATAACACATGGGAAATATGGCATAGAAAAGGAAAACTTAAACTAAATCTCAAGTGTCATTATTTTGGAATCCATTGGCTATGCCTGGTACAGGGTCTGATTCTCTCCCTACTTATGTCCAAACTGGGCCCAGCTCATCATCCTGGATGGAAATGTGATTATGCACTTCTCTCACTCCCTGTGATGGTTGGGTTTGTGTGTCAACTTGACTGGACCACAGGGTGCCCCAATATTTAGTCAAATATTATTCTAAGTGTCTCTAAGGGTGTTTTGGGGTGAGATTAACTTTTGAGTCAGTGGACTGAGAATGCAGATTGCCCTCCATAGTGTGGACGGGCCTCGCCCAATCAGTAGAAGGCCTGACTAGCACTCAGGGCTAACCCTCCCCTGAGTAAGAGAATTCTCGTGCCTGATAGCCCTCAAACCAGAACATCAGCCTTTTCTACCTGACAGCCTTAGAACTGGGATCAGTTCTTCCTGGCTCTACAGCAGCTTGCAGCCTTAAGACTCAAACCGGGGCATCCCTGCAGAATGTACAAACACACACACACACACACACACACACACACACACACACACACACACACTATTGGTTCTGTTTCTCTGAAGAAGCCTGACTAAAACGCTCCATAAGATCAAGTCCTACCTAATAAAGAAAAGTCACAAACAACGTAAGTATGTCTTCAGAATTGCAGCCTACCTGCTACAGGGCCAGCACTTTTATCTTACTTAAATGCAATACCCAACTCCTCTAATCTTAAGCTCTACATTTGGGTTTTTCTCCTGGGTTTCCGTTATCTTTATGACTAATTCTCCCCCATTGGTTTCTCTAAGAAGTAAGCAAGAGTTTGCCCCCAGAGACAAAATCCAACTGCCAGTCTTAGTGTAATCATGGAATGAGAAATTCTGACATCCCAACTCAGAGCACTCTGCTAAGTGCACAAAATTTCTCACATTTTCTTTGCATAGATTTCAAATCACTGAGGACTTTCTCATCTAATTTCATCTAAGTCTTTTCATGTGACTAGACAATTCCTTTATCAACTGCTTTTTATAGCTTAATGCTGAAGATGCGTGACTTTGTAAAGAATTAACTTTGTCTAATTAAGACTCAGCACAAATACCTCCAAAGCTTAAATAGATCAGAGCTGAACCAAGTCAGACTCTTGAAAGGGTGTTTTCAGGTTGGAAGGGGCTGGCCATCTGACCCTGACTTTGTGGCTGACTTTCCTTTGGGTTTTCCAAATTCTTGATGTAACTACATCACCTGTTTAGGCCTCATCCAAGGTTGTGTGGTTCCTCTCTAAAAATCTTGATATGAACAAAAATGTTTGCCTTGGCATAACTGAGACAGGCTAGTATTTTCAAGAACAGCTTTACTAAACATGAGGGAAAACAGAAAAGAAATAATTACCAAAAACATACACAGTATAAGACGAGCCAAGTTTCCAACTGCAGGTTTCTGTTTCTAAAAATTCCATCAGAAGTAGGAAAGTCTCACTGTGCTCCATCTCATTACCCTCAGTCAACCACACCCCTTAATTTTGCTGTGTCCTGCCTGGACTCCTTCTCTCCTGCCTCCAACACCTCATCTGTCCCTGAGCCCTATAATCTTGAGCAGCTATCTTGGTTTGTAACCATATTTCGAAGAAGAAATACCCAACGACTTGTTTTTTAAACTCTCATACTCCTAATAAAAACATACTTGTCTCCCCCAAAGACCTGCCTAATTGCCAGCTTACAAGAGCCTTCAAGTTTTTATGTGGAAGACCCACTGGGTCTCAAACGTTAGTTCTTCTCAATACTGATATTAAATCAGCATAAATCAAAGTATCCTAGGAAATTATCCATGGGATATGGAATATTCCTTACAATGGCATCTAGGGTGCCGTGGTCAAGTAAATTTTAGGGCTGTTAGGTTAAAGAAAGTTTTGCAGTTTTCTCCATTGCATAAGTTCTCAAATCATTTCATGCAGTCAGCAACTATTTATACAGAACCTACTATAATACCAGGTACTGCTCTAGGTACTGAGAAAACCCAGGGAAGAGGGACCAGGACAGAGAAGATCTCTGCCATGCCATTATACAATTCACTTTTTAGGGGGAGGGTTCACCAAAAAAAGCGAATCGGCAAACAAATGAGATTTCAAACGATTGTGAAGACCTTAACAGGTGATGTTATAGGGAAGAACTGGAAGTGGGGAGCCCAGCAGGCAGAGGGAACAGAGTCCACAGATCTGGCAGGAAAAAGCTTGACGTCTTGAAGAAAAAGAAAAGAACCTTGCTGCCTGGAGCCGAGAAAACAAGGAAGAAAATGTGTGTGGCGAGACCACAGTGAGAAGCAAGATTGATTGTTGGTGCAATGGAAAGCAATTGGAAGGGTTTTAAGACTTAGCACAGTCAAATATGCATTTTGAAAAAAAAAAAGACAATGTCCTTGGCTGTTGTGTAGAGAATGGAATGTAGAGGCCAATATTACAAGTGCAAACCAGTTAGGAGGCTCTGCAGTAATTCATCTGAGAGATGATAATGAGGTTGTCAGTGCAAATAGAGACATGTGGCTGGTTTTAGCAGGTTTTTGAAAAGTAGAGACAACAGGGTTTTCCTTATGGATTAATGTGGGGAATAGGAACCAAAGAGAAGACAGCAACATTGTGGCATTACTGACTGCTCTGGGAAAGCCTAGGGAAGCAAAGGATGAAAGGGGTAAAGGAAAGCGAGAGATTGTTTTATTCACGTTAAGTTCAAGGTACCTACTACACACGGAAGAGGTGCTATCAAGTAGACAAATCTTGTACGTCTGTGAGTCTGGAGCTTAGAGGAAAGGTTTGATAAACTGGGAAATCAGTGGCATACACTTGACATTTAAAATCAGGAAAGTAGATAAGGTTACCTGAGTGTAGAGAGGAGTTAAGGCCCAAAGCCAAGCCCTCAGACACTTCAAATTCAGAACTCTGGTAGAGGATCCAGCAGAGAAGACTTTCGACATGTTCATGGGCATTAATGACTCTATAAGAGGTGATGCAGAAGGCAGCGTTTCCTAAAATTTGACTTTGGAACCTTTTGTCACTTACTGTCTTGCAGTACTAGTGTTCCAAGGAAACATTTGGGGAAATACTGTTCATACCCGTCTAGCAGTTCTCCGCTGTGACATAATATGCTAATGTCTAAGGTGGTAGAGGCAAGTCTTCTCCGTCTAAGCAGAGAGGTTTTTCAGTAAAAGCCCATCAGTTCCCCTGATGATCCAGGCCAAAAGATACACCTGCAGGAAGCAGATGTGTGCCAAATGCAGTAGGAAGGAAGGAGGGCTGTTCCACCACCACTTCACTGAGCCAAACCCTCACATGCTGGCAGTTTTTAGTCTTTTTACATTAATAATAGTTATTTGGTAGAAGAGTAAGACTGAATGCCTGAGGAGAGGCCCCAGGAATAAATGTTCTTTTTTTTTTTGGTGAATTATGTATCCTTTTTTAGGATACTAGCATTTGGGTGTTTCTACCTATACACCCCATACCAGAGTATCATTTGATGCTCTGGAAAGAGTTAATTTAGATATATTTTCCCCTTTCTCTACTTAGTTTTTTTGTTTTCATTTTTGCTTTTGCTGTAAGGAACAGAAACTTACTCAGGTATATTATTGGAATCTGAGGCAGCCCTAAGGACAGGTTTCTCCCTATGACATATTTTCCCTCCCTTTCTCTCTCTCACTGTCTCTGTCTCACACACACACACACATACACACACACACACATACACATAGGCTCACAGACTGCATGGTCTCCCCTAAGGGTATCTTTGAGATCTCTCACTTTTTACGGTTATGCACCAAGAAATCATAATACATCCTCTACATCTGCAAAACAAAATCTAAGTGGACCACACATGTTATGGACTGATAGGAGTTCAACGGATGTCCTCATAAAATTCATCCATTGAACTCCTATCCCACAATGTGATGATATTGGGAGGTGGGCCTTTGAGAGATGGGTAGGTCATGAGGGCAGAGCCCTCATGAATGGGATGATACCGTTATAAGAAGAAACACAAGAGAGATGATTTCTCTGTTTCTCGATTGTGTGAGGACACAAGGAGAAAACAGCCCCCTGCAAATCAGGGAGAGTTCTCTCACCAGAAACACTGAATCTCCTGGGGCCTTGATTTTGGAGCCTCTAGAACTGTAAGAAATCAATGTTTGTTGTTTAATCCACCCAGTCAGTCAATCATATTTTGTTATAGCAAAGTGAGACAACACAGTAAGTCTGGGAGATTTACTTTATAAATGAGGAGAGCAAGGCCCGGGGAGAAGAGACAGGACCCGTGAAAAGAGCGCTACGTGGTTTTGATAAGCCTGAATTCTGCCCTTCATCTGGGCCTCAAATCCTCCTTTACAAGGGAAGGAGATTGGGTAGGTAGGGATAAGTGATCTTCAAGATACATTTTTCAGCATTTACAGTCAGATTGTATGATCTTGAGATAGAGTGACTTGGCTGAGGTCATACAGCAAGGTGGTTCATAGCAGAGGTGAACCTCATCTTCTATTACCTGGTCCAGTGTTTTGTTTTGTTTCATTATACACAACACTGCATTTCCATAAAGAAATTTTTTTAATCTAATGCCTTTTTCTCATGTTTGGATGGTTGTGAAAACACTGCAAGATGGCAGCGGTGAAAAGAGTATAAATTTGAAACCAATGAGACCTGTGTTTTGGTCTAGGTCTAGTTTCAGCTCTGTGAACTTGGAGTAATTACTTAACTGATTCTCAGCTTCTTACAGAGAGCCTCTTACGGTCATCTGTTAAGACAGGTGTATGTAATACCTGCCTCATAGGGCTGCTGATCAGATTGAACCAGTGTCTGTAAAGCATCATTGCCATGGTAGGTACAAACGCTCTGTCTTCATCCATTCAGGCTGCTATGACACAACACCATAGATTGGGTGAATTAAAGAACAGAAATTTATTTTTCACAGTTCTGGAGGCTGGAAGTCCATGATCGAGGCACTGGTGGATCTGGTATCTGGTGAGAACCTGCTCCCTGGTTTGCCAATGGCAAAGGAAGGGCTAGCTAACTCTTGGCCTGTTCTTCTAAGGGCACTAATCCCACTCATGAGGGCTCTGCCCCCATTACCTAGTCACCTCCGAAAGGCCCCACCTCCTCATACCATCACATCAGGGGTTAGGTTTCAACATATGAATTTGGGGAAAACACAGACATTCAATCCATGGCAAATTCCATCTCACATTTCACATCTCCCTCCCTCTTGATTATTTGGAGAGGTAAGGAAGTACAGCAAAAAGCTCATGAACCCGAATGAGGATGAGGCATATGATGGCTTTATTTGCTATATAAAAAAATATATTTAGGTAAACATTTTAGTTTAATTCCTCTTGTTGAAAGCCTTTTCAAAATATTAGTCCATACTCCTCCTTTGGAAACTACATGCTCTGACTACAATAGAATCTTTCTTGATGATTGAAAACCTTGCCAAGCCTCAGGCATATTTTTCAGAACTTGAATTCAAATTATTCAACTGCTTGGATAAATATGCAGAAGGTGCAAAACTTAGTTGGAATGTGTTGAACTCAGGAAATCTAGAAGTTTGCTGTTTGTTTTGAACTGACATCTTTGTTAACAATTTCTTTGTGGTTCAGACTTCTAAACAGTGCAAACATTCCATTTATAGATGAGGATCTTGGATATTGTGTTCTGGTAGAGCAAGTGATCAACAGATTTTTTGTTGTTGAAGGACCTACTTTGTTGAAAGACCTGAACCAGGCATCATTTTGAACATGAGGAAATACACAGATTAGGCTGAACCCTTAAGAAACATAAACTCTCACTGAGGAGGCAAAACATAAATTCATTTAAAAAGTACCTGTAACAAGAGCTAAATAAATGAGAGAAGTCTCCATAAAGAAGTCAGCACTTGAAATGGGTCTTGATCTATACCAGGGTTTGGACCAGCAGTGCTCAGTAGAAGGAAGAATGTTTGATAGAGAAGGGTCTTTAAAGTAGAGGGAATAGTTCAAACAAATGCACAGAGTATATCCAAAAGGACCATTCATTTCAGAGAAAATTATGGCTAACACAAGATAATTAGTTGGGACTCCCTTGTTTTTGATAATATATAGTGAATATCCAGATGTCTTGAAAAGTGTTTCTTAGGCCTCTGTAGTTGGGAAACAGTGATCTATTAACCATTCTTTTGTACATTAGTTTATCTGTGCCGGCTGATAAAATATAGGTCACAAGAGAATTCATAGCACTTCTAATTTGCCAGTTGTCAGTGGTCTAGACCCGTCTCTTGGTCACCAGAGATGTCTAGTACAGCAGACAGCCCTCTGGAGATCCATTCTCCTTTGTAGAAAACAGTGGGATAGGTCCTAGGTTGGGATTCCCATTGTCCCTCCTTCAGGAAGAAAAACAAGTTTCTCTAATCTCCCCACTTGCCTCATCTGTCCCTCACTTGCCAGCCCAGCCCTGTGCCCACTCCCATCCCACAGTGGCTCCTTAAAAATAAGATTCCTTTCCTCAGATGGGAAGATAGCATTTCACCTATTTGTCAACGGACTCACATACTCCTTCATAAAAGTAGAAAATGAGAGAAGGAAAGGAAAAAGCTATACAGCACTCTGTGTTATGGGACATGACTTAGTTAGTTTTGTGGAAGTCATCACTCCCAGCAAAGGTAAAAAAAAAAAAAGCATGACATAGCAATGTGTAGTCCACATTGAATTATCTGGGCAAAGAGCCCCTTATCAAAAATTGCTGGATGGACTGTCAACATTTCCAAGTTGATGAGGAGAGAAAAGAAAATTTGATGAGGTTCTCAAACTCAGCTTTTCTGCACAATGCCAAAGAACATACCCTTTTTGCTTTTTAAGGAAATAGACATTTTATCTGGACACCAAATGAGGAGGGCACTTGGTGTTACTTCCTGTTTAGGGCCCAAGTTCCCTTCTAGTCTCTTCTCTTCTTGTTGTGGTTTTTCCACACCTGGCCTCTTTGTTCCTTCCCTTCACCTTTAATCATAATGCAACACTGCTTGTTATATAATGAAAAACTCCTTTCCTAACAAGGCACAGGACCAGAGTGGTAGAAATGAAAGGGAACTTAGAAGCACTGAATGGACCCTTCTGGCTTTTGAGATAAGGAAAATGAGGCCCAGAAAGATAATCATTCCTATACTTGAGTGTAGGCATGGGAGGGATGGAAGCAGGTGGTGGGAGGTTTAAGATCACTCATATAGTGTTTGACAGCACTCAGAATGCTATCACTCATGTGATCTCATGAAAACCTGTGATGTAGGTGGTATCACTGCGTCCATTTCACAGGTGAGGAAACTGAGACCCAGAGCCGTCTCCTATTCGGTGAAAGAGCACACACCTTTCCATTAGGGAAAGTACCTGTGACAAAGCCCAGCGATTTGCAGTGCCACGTTCTGCTCTGAAGGGCTGAGCAGGCAAAGTTAATAAAACACTGCCTGTGTGCTCACATCTATCAGGGGAAGGTGGTCAGTCTCCCCCAGGGGCACATGCAGGGCATCCTACTGCTGTCAAAAAATTACTTGAACTCTAGAGGGACTGAGTCCCATACAGACATTTGACTCCCACAGACATGGCTTTGTGGAAACTTTGGACCAGAGCCAGCTCTTCTGCAGAGAAATCTACATTTTAAACAGCACAAAAATCAAGAGTGTCTGTCATGTGAAAAGAATATAAAGCTGGCCGTAGATTACAGAGGCATTTAAGCTTTATTGGAAATAGAGGTGGGGTGGGATGAACTGGGAGCTTTCAGGCCTCTTCTTATCCCATCTTTAACTGCTCTTGGTGACTGGCACCCACCTCCATGGCCCTGCCTTTTCAGAGTGACTGATAAGCATATACTCGTTTTTTTCCCTTTTATTCTTGGTAAAAGAAACTCATCAACAACTAGATCATTCTTTCATGCATGTTGAAAAATCATTTGAAACTTCTGTTCATCTAAGACAAGGGTCAGCAAACTGCTGCCCCTAGGCTAACTCCAGCCTGCTGCCTGTTTTTGTAGGCTCATGAGTTAAGAATAGTTTTTCCATTCTTGAAAAATATCAAAAGAAGAATAATATTTCATGCCTTGTGCATATAATATTACCTTTACATATTAGTGGCAATAAATACAATTTTACTGACACACTACCATTTTTATCATTTACATCTTGTTTATAGCTGCTTTTAGGCTCAACAGTGGAGTTTAGTAGTTGCAATAGAGACTATCTGGCCTGCAGAGCTTAAAATATTTACTATCCAGCCCTTAATAGAAAATCTTTCCAACTCCTGTCTTAGATCACTAATCATACTGTATAATAATTGGTTCTATTCATATCCATTTCCCAAGACAGACTTTTTGAGCTTCAAAAGGTTCCACTTTGCTTGGAACGAAGCTTTACTCCTGGTGGGCACTCTATAAATGTTTGTAGGATGTAAGGGAAAATGAATGAATGATGCAGGCTTGGGTAAGCCTATTCCCCTTTCTGGGCCTCAGTGAAATGAGGGAGTTAACTAAGGTGACCTCTGTTCCTTCTAACTCCAGTGTTCTACATTTTATATTAAGGTTACTGTTACCAAAAATAAATATTATGTTCAGTTCATTGAATCTTCTTTTCTCCAACTTTGGGTTCTCCCATAGTGACCTTCTATTGGTTGGTTTCCCATATCTGTTAGTATCAGGAAGGGGATGCTGTTTCTAGCTAATTTTACTGGAGCATATGATGTTAGTGGGGGTTATGTGCATTGCATGTAGTGTGAAAATTCATTATAAATCAGTTACTTCCTTTCTTCATGTCCGCCTGTCTTATGTGAGTCTAGTGACATGAACCATTGTTTCAGGGCCTGCTTACTATGCTTACTATTAAGAATCTGAACATGTGGCGTCCAGAGACCACACTCTGGATTTATGGCCACCCCCAACCTCCATGAAGACACACCCACAGAGCCCAGAAAAGAGCCATCTGTCCTTATTTAGAAAATCTTACTACTTAGAAAAACGACTTGGCAAGTGGAGCATTTTCAAACCAAATGGATATAAAAGTTCTGTTAATCTCACAAGCAGATGGGTCATGCCCTTAGGTGGTATTTGGTAGATACCTTCATGGTGCAAGGTTAAGACCTGATATGTGATCAATGGGATTTTATTTGAACCATTATCTTCCCAGAAGGGTTTGCCTGGCCTTGACCCCATCATTGTTAAGAGGGCAGACTCTTAGAATAGAGGCACTTGTGACATGAGGAAATGTGCTTGCCTGTAGGTGTGGCCCAATGAAGGCTTCCTGTGCTAAAGCCAAGACTAACCCTCCTGCAATAGGTGAACTTTGTTTTCTAGACTCCTCTCTTCCCTTTTCTACTTCTTCCCCCATGTTTTGCACACTGTCGACTCTTTACCCTGGGCCTCTGCTATGATGTGTCAGGCATGGGAAACACTTGAGCTTTCAGTTCAGCATCTCCTTTCTCTTTGTCTTCTCCTAAATGAACAGTATGGTGGTGTAGTGGGAAAGTGTAAAGTACTTAATCTGAGACCCAGTTCCTCCACACATTGGTAGAGCGTCAGTTCCTATCATCTGCTAAGTGGAGATAATACTTACCACCTATCTCTACTGATCACCCAGAGTCCCTTAAAGGCAAGGACCATGTATTATTTATTCTTCATTTTATCTTGCATTGCTCAGTACATAGCATGCAGCAGACACTTGATGTATGTTTCCTGAGCAAAATTGAACTGACTTTACATATAATCTTACATGGATCATGAAATGTGGAGTGTTTGAGCTAAAAGCAACTCCAAGACCTATCCAGTTCAACATCAGCAAACGACACGCAGGCATGTCCCACTTCCCATTGCTGTGCTAAATGGTCAGAAATAGTCACTGTATTCTTTCCAGCTGAGTGTCTTTTCTGACCTGTGCTTCACAATCTTGAACCAATTTCTCTGGGAGGCCACTGTACTATTTGAAATGATCATTGGAGGAAACAAACAAACAAACCTATATACCATTCTCGATTGAGTTCAATTTCCACCTTATAAAGGAAGAAACCTAGACGTAGAAAGATGATTGGACAAGGTCACAGGGTGAGTTGGAACTGGAACATAGGTTTTCTAGGCTCTTCATCCAGTGCTCTGCTCACTAAATAACATTTGTGTTCTAACAGAAGACTCAATCAATGTCTTCAAGCCAAGGAGGGAGAACTGGGGGAAATTTCTGGCAAGAACAAACAAGGTTTTTTTTTGTTTTTTGGTGTTTGTTTTTTTGGGACAGCTGGGCCTGAGAATCATGTGCCTGTCTCCCTGGTAATTCAGGAGGCAAGTTAAGTTATTCAACACACTTTCACTGAAGGCCTCTTCCAGGCAAAGGTGCAAGCCCCTAGAAATCTAGATAGATAAAAGAGTTTCTACCCCAGGTATAGACCCAAAAACAAACAGTAAAAAGAAACAACAAAAAGCAGGATGGTAAGTGAGCTAACAGATACATGCTTGGAGCCCTCCAAGGACCAGAGGGCAAGACTACTCAATACCCAGAAATTCAAGGAGAGCTGAACTAAAGAAATAATGTCTGAGGCAGAGGATTTGAAGAGACACTTCTCCAAAGAAGAAATTCAGATGGCCAACAGACACATGAAAAGATGCTCCACATCCATAATCATCAGGGAAGCAAATTAAAACCACAATGAGATATCACCTCACACCAGTGAGGATGGCCAGCTTCCAAAAGACTGAGAACAACAAATGCTGGCGAGGAGGTGGAGAAAGGGGAACTCTCCAACACTGCTGGTGGGAATGTAAGCTAGTTCAACCATTGTGGAAAGCAATATGGAGGTTCCTCAAAAAACTAAAAATACAAATACCATTTGACCCAGGAATCCCACTCCTTGGAATTTACCCAAAGAATACAACTTCTCAGATTCAAAAACACATATGCACCCCTATGTTTATTGCAGCACTATTTACAATAGCCAAAATATGGAAGCAACCTAAGTGTCCATCCATAGATGAATGGATAAAGAAGAGGTGGTACATATACACAATGGAATACTATTCAGCCATAAGAAGGAAACAAATCCTGCCATTTGTAATAACATGGATGGAGCTGGAGGATATTATGCTCAGTGAAATAAGCCAGGCGGAGAAAGACAAGTGCCAAATGATTTCCCTCATTTGTGGAGTATAACAACGAAGCAAAACTGAAGGAACAAAATAGTAGCAGACTCAGAGACTCCAAGAAGGAACTAGTGGTTACCAAAGGGGAGGGGTGTGGGAGGGCAGGTGGGGAGGGTGGGAGAAGGGGTTGTGGGGTATTATGTTTAGTACACATGGTGTGGGGAGTCACGAGGAAAACAGTGTAGCACAGAGAAGGCAAACAGTGAATCTGTGTCATCTTACTACACTGACGGACAGTGACTGAATTGGGGTATGAGTGGGGACTTGATAATATGGGTAAATGTAATAACCACATTGTTTTTTCATGTGAAACCTTCATTAGAGTGGATATCAATAATACCTTAATAAAAAAAAAAAGAAATAATGTCTGAGCGGATTGTTCCAAAGGAGCTATAGTTTTCCAAAGCAAAGAAGGGAAAGCGAGTTCCATCAGAGGGAACAGTGTGTGCAAAAGCAGGAGCTGGAAAGAGCCTGGCACATATAGGGACTAGCAAAGAGTTCTGCACAGAGGGACCAAGAAATGCATGCTGAATGGGGGAGGACAAAGAAGGAGAATGAGGGCAGTGTCAGGAGAGGGATCTGGAGAGATAAGCAAAAGAAGCCTGCTTGGAAGAAGTCTACAAAGGCCGATCAGATATATACATAAACAATTACAACATGGGATAGAATGATCCAAGGCTTCAGCGATCAAAGGAAGTGCAGGGGAGCCCAGAGAAGGGGGAGATGATTTCCCACTGGGGGTTAGAGAGTAGATCACTGATAAGTCAGGCAGAATTAGAATTGGCCCTTTTCAACTTATAGGATTCAAGTACAAGTTAAAGATCTGCAATATAATTACCTACCCAATCATGCTGTTTTTGGACCTTATCTTTAACTTAATGGACCGCATACGAAATCCCAATGCATTGCCCAGCAGGATACCCATTCCCATTGTATGATACATTGTGTGTTGTTCACCATTCTAATTACCAGTAGCTAGAACAGTGCCTGGCACCTAGTGGGAATGTCTTTTAAATGATGTGTTTTCAGGCTGGCAACTCACACTCTACATTTTTTTTTAGTGTCTTTAAAATATCCTGTCCCTTAGTTGCCATTAGTACAACTGTATTTGTCATTCAAGATATAATGGCATCTGGAGTTCTGATCTCAAAAATGTGGTAACAGACCCACAGACACAACATAGGAAAGCTTCATTCTTATTTTCAAAAACCCTCCCTGTGCCAGCTGGAGTGTTTGGGAGGGTGGAGGAAGGGAGTGTGGTTTCATGGAGAGCACACCATTTCTGGGCTGGAGGCCTCAGCCCATCCATTCTGTATGGTTGGCTGCCCATGTGGTCTCAGACGAGGGCAGCCCCTCTGTCTTGTTCTTTGCCCACTGAACACACAGGTTTTGGGAGTCTTGGATGAAAGTGATGAGCATTAACTTGGAAAGGATGTAGTTGGGGTGCTTGTGGCCTTGTTTGGGTCTTTCCAAACAAGTTTCTGGCTGCTTTATTGGAAGAGGAAAGCTTCCACATTGGCAGGGATGAAAAAGAGTGTGTTGTTTCACAAACTTAGCATCTGCCCAACATCCCTGCAATGTAACACTTAATGTGCTTGATTATCCCTGTCATGTGGATGGATCATCAGTGAAAATCATTATTTATCCACCTTCTACATTCTTCCTTTTTCTTGCTTTTATTGTTTGTCGTTCCATTTTTGTTCAGTTTTAGGGTCAGATGTCAAAAATTTCTGGGTGCACATAGGATTTTTTTTGAGTTAAAGGAGAGGTTTGCATTATATTCTGATTTCTCATAGCCTATCTCTATGTCACTTGAAATTTTTGAATCCTTTTTGTATTTAGAAAACAGTAGAAAAGGCTGTCTTTCTTAATGGTCTCACCATCCTCCCATTCACCCAAAATAAGAACTTTTAAAATTATTTCCTCCATTTCTCTCACCACTCCATTCTAGAATCCTCTTAATTCTACCCCCAAATGACTTTTGCATATAGATCTCCCCTTGTCTGGTGCATTAATTGAGGTTCTCAATCTGGATCATTCTAACAGCCGTTTAACTGATCTCCCTGACTTCAAGATCTCCTAATCAGAGCAGCCCGTGCACTGCTTGTAAACCAGTTTGAACATGACACTCTCCTCCTCTAAAACAATGGGCAGCTCTTAATCATACAGGGACTAAAACATGAAATGCTTGGCTTGCCATTCAAGACCATGCTGAGTCTTGACAATGCCAACCTTTAGAAATGAAAAATGAATAGGAGAAAAATAAACGTATGAAATAAACTGGAGATACTACATAAAGACTGTGTCCAAAAATCCACTGCAAAAAGAATATGTTTGTCTATGTATATATATATATATATATATATATACACGTAGATAGATAGATGTCTATGTACATACATCTATATACACACAGTGTCATAAGTGGTTATTAGGGTTTCTAGGCAAGCTCACAAAAATCTATTCAAGATATAATTGTAGGCAAACTAGTGCTCAAGTACAATTTTAAAAAATTACACAGCAATACCAATAAACAAAACAGGAAAACCACTACAACTGAAAATTATTTTTAAGAAATATATCTTGACTACTGCCCCTGAGGTGACAAGATGAACAAATAATCCCATTTGTCTTAATAGCTGACTTAGACTGTGTGCTATAGTATGCCAGGCCATATTCTAAGACCTTTACAAGCATAGGCATTACAAATATTTGATCTCACAACAAAAACATCTTATAAAATATTTTTTATTTTCCCCATTAAGAAACAAGGAAATTGAAGCACAGTGGAGTTAAATAGCTTGCCCAAGATCACAGAGGGAGTGGTAAAGGTGGGATGTGAGTTGAGTTGAGGTACTTTGGAAGCCCCCCTCAATGACCACCCTGTATTAAGAACCACTGGAGAGTCATCAGGAAGAGTCAGGACCAGCTAATAGTGGAAGATGCACAGAAAGTGTCTACAACTGTCAGCAAGAGACTGGATGGGGACAGAGCTGGGTCGCCAGCAGTGGGTACTGGGGATATGATGTTTTGTTGAGGTCATTTTGAGGTTAGTGATAGTTTTACATTCACACATAATTTATTTCTATAAAGACTAAGGCATTAAATTTTCAACTTTTATAAAATCATCAAGTACTCGGTGCAGAAGAAACTCACACCCTAATGTCAGGAGGAAGTGAGGGTCAGCTGGGGGATACAAAGATGGGACTGGAGTCAGAGATGAGGTCAGAGACGGTGACACTTAAAATGGGGTCAGGTTTCTACACACATTATTTGCTCATTTTTAAGAAGTGACTGGCTTGGTATTTAGGGCTACAGAATGCCATGGTGTCAAATGGTCTAAATAAAATGTTCTACTTCAAAGAGGGAATTTCAGGAGGGAGAGGCTAAGCAGTAAGTGCTAACCACAGCCCGCCTTGGGCAGAAGCAGAAGGAAGCCTCAGGCTACATAACGCAAGGCAAGTTGCTTTCTGTTCTGGTTGTCAGAAAGAGCAAAGAATCAAAATGTCACTTTTGCAATGGATGAGTTTACAAAACTGCAGGAAGTGTGACAAGACTTGAAAGACAAGATGCACTTCTGAAATCTCTCCATGCAGGATCTGCCGCTGTGCGCTCTTTCCCATCTGAAAAATGGGATTATTTGACCGAGTGGCATCAACCCTGGTATTACCCGCGGATCAAGACAAAGTATTGTGAGAAAATTAAGATACAGAACTAGGCTCAAACCCAGGCTCCACCATTTGCCAGCTGTGTGTCTTCAGGCAAATCTCAACCTCTCTGAAGCTCAGTCCCTTCACTGATTAAAAGGAAGTAATAGTAATACTACCTAAGTTTCAGGGCTGCAGTGGGTCTTAAACTGTACCTAGACTAGTCAGCATTCAGTAAATAGTCATCAAAGGGCAAGGGTGGTTAGAGGGCTTACAGTTGAGTCTTTTTTTATTTTACTTCTCTGTATTTGTTAAATTACATTACTTTTGTAATGAGTTACTTTTTACTTTTATAATTAGGAACAAAAACAATAAAACTTATTCTTCCTAAAAATGACAGGCATAACTTCTTATATTTTCACATTTGCTCTCCCCGCCGTTGTCTTTTTCTCGTCTCTGTCTGCTGTATAAAAAAACAGGTCCTCTCTGCATAGCAATATTCAGAAGATGCCATGGGTATCGGTTATTCTCTGCACTCCAGCATGGCTTTTCCTGGGGTCCGCTCACTGTAGCCAGGCCTGCAGTACTTAAATGAGGCTGAGATCAGTGGTAGCTGATTCTATATCATCAGAGGAGCTCTGTTCTATCTCATAGTGATCCCCATCCCGCCATTCCTTCAGTCTGCCACTCAGCTGGATGCTTCCAGCCTCCCCTAGTCCTCAGGGAGCTCAATTTTTTTTTTTTTATCCTTCTGGTTTTATTTATTCAGCACCAAGGCCTGGAGGTGCTGCCATAGGCTGCCGGAGTCAAGCCTGCAGTTGGTCTTTGGAAACCAGGGAGTGTGTGGGCGAGTGCATTAAACCAAGTAAAGCTCTGGCAGGAACCCAGCTTCTAATCTTGAAGCTTCCCCTGGTTCTCTTCTTTTTCTTTATAATTTTAGGTTTGTGGGTCCCAGTTCTCCAGATTTGCCTTTTGGAGCTGCCTTAGCAATAAGAGAAAAGATGGATATAGGGTTTTTAGCCTAAGTTACATCAGCCCCTAAAGCATTCCAACACTGGGAAGCAGAACCGGGGGGCCAGAGGACCCGGATCTTCCTGAGACTGTGGGCTTCCAGGAGCACATGGTGCTTCCTCTCAAACCCAGTCTTTCTTACTTGTTCCTATCTCAGCAAACATTACTGCCACCCACCCACCTGCCTATATCACAAATCTAGGAGTCATCCTTGACCATGTACCCTCCAATAAAGCCCACATCCAGTTATACACGCAGTCCTACTTTACTCTACTCCTTTAAAATGGCATTTGAAGCCATCCACTTCACTGTTTCTACTGCTACCAACTGGTTCAGAAAACCATGCTCTCCTGCTTCTATAATCGATATCCCCTAAACAGGGCAGTTGTGTGAATGCTGATAGCCCCAGATGACAGCTAGAGAGGATAAAGAACATGTAAGGGTCACACAGGCAATCAGTGACAAGCAGATGCAAAGGAGAATCCAGGCTTTCTGGTCTCGAATACAGCATACTCCTGGACATGTCCCTGCTCCATTTTTTCATTCATTTACTGTATTGTACTGAGAGTCTGAAAGGTGCCACACACAGTGCTAGATACAATCATTGTCTCCCTCTAGGGTTTCTCCAGTGCTACCTCTTGGAGTGGCTCTCTATGTTGAATTATGGTTTTCTGCCTATTAATTTCTACCCCACCACTCCTGCATATTCTCAACCACAGACAGACTAGGACATCTCTCAGGTCCCTGTCAGTCCTCTCATTCCAGTATGCCACAGGATGGCTTCTGCATGGTCTACTCACAAATGGCTAAAGAGGACAAGAGAAAATGTATATGCCGAGGCACCTCTGCCAAGAAAAAGATTCTATGTATAGAGTCCAACATTTAAAACACAGATAAGTCGACCTGTTTTCTTCTAGGACAAATTTATAATCTACTTGGGAAAAGAGAACAGGAGAGTTGATTTGCTTCAGTTTTCATTTCTATCACACTCCGTAACTTCTTGGGAAATTGCTCAGAGCATGATAGGTTGCCCAGTGTACCAAGGATTCCAACCAAATCATTTAATGCATGTTAATAAAAGTGTATTATGTGGCAGGTACAGTGGTGGGGGCTGGAAACACAATGTTTTGTCACACAGACAGATATCCTGCCTTAGAGGACATGATAGGTTAATGGAATCTCACCTACTAGTTTCCTTTTAAACATAATTGTTTCTGGATACCATCTTTATAAATTTGAGATTCAGAATTATAGAATCATAGGTTTGAGGAGACATAAAGGATATATTCATTTAGACTTTCTCCTGTATAGCCAATGTTTAAATCGCTTTTACAATATCCCTACCAAGTGATTATGTGGTCCCACTTTGGACATCTCCAATAACATGGAATTTACTGCCTCCATGGTGACCTATTCTATTTCTAAACTGCAGAAGAAGTGGGAATGTTCTTCCTTGTGTCAAACCAAAATCAGTTTCCCTAAAATTTGCACTGTGTTCTGACCTCTAAGCCTACGCAGGTCAAGATAGCCTCTTTTCCTATGAGTCAGCCTCTTCCTATGAGAGTATGGTTATTATGTCCTCCAAACATTCTCCTTCCCAGACACTGACAAACATCTCTGCTTGATTCCACTATTCCCCTTATTCAAGGTTTTGAGCTCCTTCTCTGGTCATATGGCCAACAGAAATACTCCCTCCCATTCTGTGGAACCATGAAAAGAATCTTCACGTGAACAATATTATTCTCCTTAATTCTCCCATATTAAGCTAAGAGATCATGTGACCATAAAGCAAATTTCTCCCACCGCTGCAATAACCCACTGCATGCATGACTCTGTAGATAGCTTTGAAATGAGCAGATCAACTTTATAATTCATAAACTAGAGGTAATAATGAGCTTTCAGGCATGTGAGTAGTAAAATAGATAATATATGTTGAGTCAAATACTTCAACAAATACTGATGGAACACCCATCATGTACTAGGCACTGTGCAGGGCTGTGTGTAGGATACAGTCCTGAAGGTGACAGAAAAGACCTCTACCTTTATGGAACTTACAGCCTAGAGACTGGATAGGAGTGGCTCTTCAAGGGTCATACAGTTTGAACTGAAGCTCAGGGTCTCCATGCTGTAGAAACCTCACAAATCGTACCCACTGTTGTGATAATCATCATGATGAACATAGGTATAATGAAATTAGTGTCAATAAAGCCTTTAGGCATTACAATTTCCTTATGAGAATAATGCTTTTAGAGGAAAGACTATAGTGGTACTTCTTAAGAATAATAACCATTATATCACCCATTATTTCATTTTCTTCTCCTCGAAACTCCATATTTCCCATAAAGCAAGGAGTTGTATAATAAGTGAGCTACATTAACTTCTACACAGTGACTGCTTATTTAAATCTGGATTACTTTCCTAACTTGGTAAAACTGAATGAGAGATTCTAGTGCAGAACAGCAGCTTCATAAAGGACAGTGTCATGGCACTTAGAGGTACAGTGCTGGGGTGACTTCATCCTTCCGTTCTGCTACAGCAATGATCCCGCCGTAACGTAGTCTCCTACCATCATCTTATTCAACATCAAGATGTGTTCCACACCAGGGAAGCATTCAGCTTTTCCAAAAGCTGTGTGTTGGCCTCCTTATCATTTCACGTGACGATTTGCTCAGTGTTTGGTCAAGGAACTGAGAGAAACAGATGAGTATAAAACACATTGTCTCTTTGCCCATTTGAAACCACCATTCTTCCTGTTTCTATGTTACCGTCAGATAACCCACCAACTGGGGCAGGGTGTGCATGAAACCACCACCTAGAGGAGGGGAATGACCACAGGATGTCATCACCTGTGTCAGAAGGGGGGCAAATACTTAGCAGGCAGTACCTCACATTTACATATCCGAGAAGACATTCCACATCCACCGAGCTGCTAGGCTGAGAGTAAGAGCTCTTTCATTAAGCCTCCTCCACTGACCCTATGTGCTGACAAGATTTTTTAATTGTCTATGTCTTGGTGTATTAATCATAATGATATTTATAGCGGCTAAGATTTGTTTTCTACAATTAGCCTGGCATCGTGCTTGACACATACCTTATCTCAGTCCTCACGACACTCTTCTGAAGTAAGCATTAGTGTCTTTTTTTTGCATGAGAAAACTGGTTCAGAGGGCAAATGGCTTACTCAGAGTAATTTAACTATGAAGTACAAGTGCAAGGACTCAGACTCAGTCCAGTTGCCCTGATCTTTTTACTCTCTTACTCCATCACCCGGACAGGTGAATCCCAGCCCAGAAGAAAGGGGGCCGCTCTCAGGATGTCTTTTCTCCCCTACTTGTTCACTCTCTTTCATTGTGTGTGTCCTTTTCAATTTCCTACACAGGCTTTGAGATCCTATGAGGGAAAGGTAACTTATTCATCTTTGTATTCCTCCCTAGAGAATAAATCATAGTAAGATCTCAGTAAGTGCATTTTAAATGAAAACACACAGAAACCAGAATACAATGCTATTGCTAGATTTTTCTCACTCCTACTTCAAAATCACAGAAAGCCTCCCATTTTAAAATTACTAAGAGTCAAATCACCTCACAGAGCTTACATGACAGTAGCTGTGGAATGACTGAACAGTAAAACTCCCTTTTACCTGTGGCTCCAAACTGCATATGCTTTTGTTGTCCAAAGTCAGAGAGAATACATTTCTTTCATCCTTAGTGTAACACCTAAAAGTAGTTGAGCAGAGACATGCAGTTGTTCAAATATGGATAGAAGAATGGCTGCTCTGCATCAAGAAGCTTCCCCAGAAATACAAGAAACCGGTGGGATTTGTGTGCAGAGCATATGGGAGAAATTCCCCTTGATGTAACATTGGCTTCACTCAGAGCAGTTGCAGATTGAGAGACAGAGTTCTTGGCATTAGTATTTAAGACTCTGACACTTGAAAGTCATCGTTCCAATTAGAATGGAAAAAAACATGGAACAAATAAGTATATAGGGATCAGCCAGTCAGGAAAGAAAGCAGACTGAGATGGTAATAACAACTCTCCACAGGCATAGAACATTTCCCACGTTCCAGGAACTACCATTATTTGTTTTAAAATTTACAATAGTCTGAGGGGTAGGTACATTTTAAAGATATAGAAATGAAGCCTTGAGAAATTAAGTAACTGGCCCAGTGCCTTCTTGTTGGTAAATGTAATGCTGAGTGGATTGAACCCAAGTCTCTCTCACTCCAAAGTCTAAGCTCTTAACCATTAACGCTAATCATTAGCTACACTTACCTAACCATTTCTTCTTTTCCTTGGTGATCAAGCACCAGAAGTTAAATATTAGAAACACACTGCATATTACTTATTTTCTATTATATTTAGCTAAGAGCTGAATGTACAGTTCTCATTTTGTAAGATGAATGCTATCATCCTAAATTAATCTTTGGGTTGTCAGTATAAGTCCAGGCCTCACAACCAGCTTTAGATAATATACAGTGACATCTGGACTCAGAGTCTCCAAACTGACAATTTTACTTAAGAAACTGATATGCAGGGTGGACAGACCAGATAAGCAGCAGCCGTTACAGGCTTGAGCCTAATGAAAAATGCTACTTGTTTCAGATATTTATACAGCAGCTGATGGTCTACCAGGTATGTCATATATATTATTTTATTCAATCATCTAAGGAAAATTATGAGGGAGGTAATGATGTAAGTAATATTATCTCTCTTATACAGAGGAGACTTGCCCAGAATTGCAAACCTATTAAATGGTAGAATTGGGACTCCAGTTGAGGTCCTGAGAATCCAAATCCCAAATAAATGAACTGTTAGCCCTTTTAATCCTTCAACAACACAGATGGAACAGTGCTCAAATCCTAACTGTACCTCACATCTCTCTGAGCCTTTAGTTGTCTCCTGTCTAACAAACAGTGGGGATGTCTACCTCACAGGATTGTGAAACTAAATGAAATAATGTGGCTAAAGTCCCTTAAATAAAGTGGTGAACAAAACAGATGTAGACCCTGCCCTCCTGGTCTGGAGTTAGGAGCTAGGAAATGAAAAACACACACTGACACAATCAGTTTACAATAATAAGTGTTATACAGGAAAAATGCAAAGCGCTATGCAAGGGTACAGTAGGAGGAGCTGGCCTCCTATGTGACTGAGGGAAGCTCCCCAGGCAGTGACAGCTGAGCTGAGACCACAAGAATGAGTAGCAATTAGCCAGGTGATATGGGGCAAGGTGTGGGGTGTAGGTGTAGGTTGCAGTCAACACATTCTAGGAGCATCGGCTGATGAAGAGGCTCAGTGCCCATGAAGAACAAAGCAATGATTTGTATGCTGGAGAGTAAAGAGCTCCAGGCAGAATGATGTGAGAGGATGCTGGTGGGGCAGGCAGGCTCCAGGCCATGTGGAGCCTTGCAAGTCAATTTAAAAATCTCGAACTTTAAGATGAATGGGAATTGATCAAAGGACATTAGGCAAGGGGCAAAGGGTCGTTCCTAGGAACTTCCCCCTCCTAACTAGAGAAAGTTGGAATCCTTTTAAAAGCTTTCCTTTCTCTTTTAAACAAATGCTTCTTTAGCACCCTTTACAAAGCCAAGAGCCACGTGTTTGAAATACAAAAAGAGAAGACCTAGACTGGGACAAGTACCAGTCCGTCTCTTGAGTACTTTCAGGATCTAGGACAAGTCACCTCAAAGACTATCCCTACTCTTGCCACCTAATACAGTTGCTTCTCTCTCTCAGCAAGAATTAACCTCCAAATCCTACAAGCACATTGAAAACCAATGTACACATATCTCGAAGCTCATTTATTGACTCTTTGTGCTCAGCAAACATTTATTATCACCCACATACCCAGCATCATACTGAGTACTGGGGGTACAGAGGTAGATAAGATAGAAGCTCTGTACTTTAAGAACTCACAGTTTAGGGTAGAGGTAGGCCTACAAAATAAATATGTAATCACAATAAAGTAGCATCTATTATGAGAGAAGAGCAGGAAGGGAGTAACTCACAGAGCTTAGAACCATGGGAAGATTTTAGAAGAGGTGACTGGCACATGGTATGTGCTCAATACATGTTGTTTAATACATGTTGAATAAATAGAAGTTTGAGCTCAGTCTTTTTTTCCCCAACTTTACTGAGATACAATTGACATAGAACACTGTGTGAGTTTAAGGTGTACTGTGTGTTGATTTGGTATACTATATTTTGCAAATGATTACCACCATAGCATCATTGAGCTGATTCTTGAGGGACGAGGGACAGTTTACCAGGCAAAACAAAAGGAGTAGGGAATGAACAAGATCACAAATATCATAGCAGTAGTTTTTTATAATTATTTTATCAGCAGTTAACTGAATAGGTTGAAAGGGAGAGATTACAGGTGAGGAGACCAAGGAAAAACCTGGGACAATAATCCAGTTGAAAGATGAAGAGGACTTGACATTGGCTCAGTAGCAATGGTGGCCATAGTCAGTTGCCTGACACCAAGTTGCACTTTTTAGTACAGTGCATGGCTTGTAACTGTTACGGCATCTCCCCATGAATGGATGACTATTCTCCTTCCCATGGGCAGAGATTATGTCATCCATGGAAATCTTTATCGTACCTCACTCTGCATTCTGTTCCCTATTAGAAGTTGGATTGACAATTGGATTCACTGAGCTACAGTGGGGCAGCCAGAATGAGGGAAGAGGGAGAGGACTCCCCTCCTACCTTGCACCAGAGGCACTCTCCTCTCCCATAAGAGAGAAGGAAGCATCTTAAAGTCAGCCAAACCTGCATGTATTTTTCCCCAGAAGCTTGGTATGTCATTTTCTTGTTCTCTTGTACCTGTTCACCCTAGCTAGAAACCTCAGTACTGGAAGCTAAGGGCAAAACTAGAGGAAAAATTATTTCACAGGCTTTGAAGAACTATGCTTTTCCCTCCAGGATCTTCAAAAGAGTATTTCCTCCCATTCATTCACACATGGAAAGAAGTAGGTGATTCTGAGATCCAGCAATTCCACTTCTCTGAATCTAGTCTAGGGACGTGCACTCCTACAAAAGGAAGTGCATATAAGCATGTTCTTTGTAAGAGAGAAAAAATGGAAATAGCCTAAATGTTAATTAATACAACACATGCTAAATAAACCATGCTATATTCACGACACAGACACTATGCAACAGCTAAAATAAACGAAGTAAATTTATAAGCATTAACACAGAAAGCACTCCAAGATTGATAGTTTAGTGAGAAAGGCAGTTTGAAGAATGGTAGGTATTGTATTATACCAGAGGCGTAAAAAATAACCAACAAGAAACCAACAGTCTAAAGCAGTAGTTTGTTTCCTATGAATTAAGTGCATAGAAAATGGTCTGGGAGAATACACATGAAACGGGGAACAGTGGGTACCTTTGGGAAGGAGGGAAGAAATCCAGGGCTGGGAATGATGGTCAAAAACAATTTAGGGTTACCTGTTTTTAAAACATTTTGTAAATGTAACAGTGTTCATGATTTAATTTTTTTAAGGTATAAAAATCATCAAGGATGTGCAGTGCTGTTGTTAATAGCGAAAAGTCTGAACCACCTTACTATCCAGCAATAAAAATATTAAATCAACCATGGTACACTCT
The DNA here is from genome assembly GCA_032199065.1 of Smutsia gigantea. Taxonomy (NCBI): domain Eukaryota; kingdom Metazoa; phylum Chordata; class Mammalia; order Pholidota; family Manidae; genus Smutsia; species Smutsia gigantea. The sequence goes on from JAVSCE010003614.1 coordinate 59,461, forward strand.
GTATGGCAGAATTTAATAAATAATGGTGCTGTTCATTTTTATGTTTTCAGATATAAAGTAGTTAGTATTTTTAGTTCCATTTAAAAGGAAGTAGATATTAATTATTATGTTCTGAATTACCCCATTTTTATTAACAAACATATGCACAGAAAGGCTTGAGATAATTTTATATAAAATTTATAGTGGTTTCGCCATCAATGGGATTCTGAATATGTTTTCTTTTGTTTCTTTACGTCTTAATTTTTCTATAGGAAATAAGAAAAATCCTATTTTAAAAATGTAAATGAAATGAAACTGAGCTAGGAATGATGAGAGAGAGAAAAATAGGAGAAAGAAATGCAAAGTGGTGGATGGGGATTAAAAAAGGAGCTTAAATGGTACTGGGATTTTTTTAAAAGATATTTTTTTATTTTCCAGGGAGTTAAGGGAAAAAATATTTTTGTTCTCAGAATATTTTAGTATACTTTCCAAGCCTTCCAGTTTCTAAATATAACCAAAGATGATGATTTTACAAGCAAGCCAATATAAACATAGTGGATGTTTATATTTCTACATTAACAACATGGCTTTGGAGCTGCAAAACTTCTTTCAAATTGGCTGTATTTTATTTTTTCTTAAAAAATTCGCATTTCGAGTCCCCTTTTAAAATATAACCCTCTCCACCTTCCCCCTCAACTCCAAATAGTGTCAAAGTACCAAACAGTGGAAACTTTTCAGAAAGTCATTTTTTACCTTGTATATATGGTAAGACCCTATGCACGGACGTGAGTAAAATGGAAGAGAGCCTAGGGAATGGGCAGGAACCCCTGAGACACAAATGTTATTTGTTATAAAGGGTGTGGTATTATGGAAAAAGCCCTGGGCTGGTTGTCAGAAGACCTGGTTTCATTAACTAGCCATGTGCTTTTGTGCCAGTCATTTCTCTTTGGTTCTCTGATTCCTTTTCTGTCAAAACCATCCGTCTACATGGCTTCTTAACTCTTTTCAGCTCTGACACCTGAGGAGTCTGTAAAGGAGAGCCCACAGCACTGGGAAGGGAAGGAAAGGAAGATATGCCACCACACACAGAGCTGCTGAGGATCCTGTCCACGTGATATAATAATGGAGGAATGTTCCCCTTGTCTGCCCACATGCAAAAATGTTGGAGTGAGAGACTGGGAAACTTGCCTGGCAGGAAATCCTAGTACCCTGACTTCCTGGTTTTGGCAATTTTGAGTCTTGGGAATCTGTCCCAGCCTCTGAAAAGTAAGGCAGACCATGAAAACAGGCTCTCCAGGAAGCCCAGCGTGGTGCCAGCAGCTTTCAGATTCAGAGGTCCTCAACCCTTGGGGCCACCCTCAGGTTTACCTCCTTCCCCTCCACCAATCAGCAGCAAGTGCTGAAGCCTCTTAAGCTTAAGGTCCCAGCCTGATGGTCCTACTGCCTTCCTGTTTGTGAAAGCCTCTCCCTTCCAGCTTGTGGCCAAATCCCACTTTCAAAGCAACTCAACCTTCCCCCAAAGGCACTCTTCAGACCAGCGTCCCCAAGTACTGCATACTCTGTTCAGCCCTGTGGCAGCCAAGCCTAAGGGGACTGGGCAGGCCAGACGGTGACACTTCTCTATGTCTAAGACAGTCCTGTCCTCCAAGAGGGGATCAGCCCTGCGTTTGACAAGCACAGAGTAGGAAAGGTCATGTTCTGTGGAGATTACCCATCCTCACAGGCAGTCTCCTGCAGCTTCTCCTCACGGGCTCACCAACCCTGCCCTCCCTGCCCTTTAAATTACTAAACAGGATTATGGCTCTCCTAACAAAGACTCATAAATCACCTATAAACATACTAGATTCAAACAAGCAGCTTCCTGTGGCTTGAGGGCAGCCAGCCTCCCTCCATGTTCCTGAAACCCTGTCCCCAGGGAACACTCACTGGGGCGGGGGGAATGGCCTCCCCAAGTCACCCACCTGGGATGCAGCCACCCTGTGGGATGCAGGAGGAGTTATTTTTTTCCCTCTGGCCCCAGTCTAGGCTGGGCTGAATAATGGGGCTGGCTGGTACAAAGGCTGCTTTTTATAATGTTCTTCCGTGGTATTTTTGGTGTCTGGAGAGAGCTTCCCTTCCTCCCACAGGTAATTAGCAACATCAGAGCATTTCCTTTTCCTCAACAGAAAGTCTGTTCTTGCCCCTAAGGCCAGGCAGAGGGGGTGGCAGGTGTGGCTAAATGCTGCCTGAGGTTAACCTCAAACTTAAACTTAGAGCCATGCTTGGTTAGAAGCAATGCGAAATGCAGGGTGAGCCTCCGCTTGGGACAGAAACAACCAGCAGGCACAGGTTCCTGGCAAGCTTGGGGACTGTCTTCCAACATCTCAATCAGGTGAGGGGACAGGAAAAGGGGGTGGGGAACCAATGTGTGTTTGACACGTTTGTGAATTGTTCCCACAACAAAGGCTTTTTTAAAAACAACAGAGTGGAGCTTTATATATCTGAATGAGAAGCACACAGAAGGACCTATTGTCAGGAGGAAAAATTGCATGAGTAATTGTGCATGAGTTCAGTCTTCCCAGTTGAAATGTTAGGCGTGTTAGGATGATTGTGGACATTCCAATGTGGGGAAGAGGGAGGAAGGAACTCCTGGGAGGTGAGGAAGAAGGTTGCCTAGCAAGACAAGAGAGGCAGGAAACTGAGAAGCTCTTCCCCAAATTTTTCTAGCTAGTTCTCATTCTTCCTCTACTTACTTGAGGTGCCACCACCCACAGGAAGATTTCCTGCCCCTACCTCCTCTCACCACCTCCCACTTCAGGTGTTCTTGCTACATATCCCCTGCCTTTTCATTATTCTATGATACTATTGATAGGCTGTGGAGCAGTGAGCATGGGCTTCAGGACCAGACTCCACCAGTTCCTAAATGGATAACCTTGACCAGATTACATAATCTCTCTGTGCCTCTTTCCTCATCTGTAAGTGGGAGTAATACCTACCCCGTATGGCTGTTGAGAGGATTAGATGTGTTAACCCACATAAGGCACATAGAATAGTGGCTGACATAGAGTATGCGCTCAATAAAAATTGGGAATTACTATTTTTATTTGTATCCCCAATGGTTACCAGTTTGTAATATATCATGGGTTGATGGTTTTCCAACTCTCCTATGTATCCTAACTGCTTGAGAAACTTAAAAAATATATGAGCCTGTGCTCCACTGTAGGAGTGAAATTGGGTCATAGTATTTTGGAAGTTTCTAGATTGTTTTATTATGCGGCCAATTCATATCCAATGAATATTTGTTGAGTGAATGAATCAAATGGGATCAGAATGAACAAACCCAGGTCACTCCATGGTTAGAAATGTCAAGGCACAATTCTGCCTCCTTCAGAGAGTGTCCCCAGTGCAGTTTTCAAGAGAATGTTATGACAGTGGATATAATGGAATGCATGAAAGAATTTTTATTCTAGTCATCTCAACACACCGCAATATTGAAGACAGAGAGAAAAACAATTAGCTAGAGCTAATATTAGAAATCAATACTTATTCCTCTTACCCTCCCTTCAGTTTATTCAGACTTACTGCTCAGAGTGTTACCATAACAACACTAGCCAGAAGCTGAACTTTAACTTTTCTTCCGTTTTAATTTTGATTTGCAACCCAATCTTTAATTTAGTGGACATAATAAAACATTTGAAGATCTGGCATTAAGCATTTGTACCACTCTAACATATAATTATAACCACAATAGTAACATAATTGTAATCAGCTGCTTTACGGAGTTGGTTTACAAAATTTAAACAGCCTGCTGCTTGCAGAACATTAAGTCAGGCACCTCACAATAGAAATAAGAAACTACAGCCAGGGCTCCTATTCTTAAAGAACCTACATATTAATGGGGGCAATAAAGACAAACATACTGAAAAACTAGAGAAAACAAGTATAAAAAAAACGTTTAAACTGTGTGTATCAGTATAAAGTGGGCTTTCAAGTCAGATGTTAGGTGTATTTATTATTAGTTGTGTGACCTCAATTAATTCAATTAACCTTCTTGAATTTCCACTTTCTCATCAACCCACCGTGGATATTGAGGTCTGCATTATAGGGTTTGTGGGTAAAATTGTAATATTTCCAGAATATCTTGCCTGGCTTTAGTACATCTGCATATCAATAGGCTTTCAGAGGTGGAAATAAGTATGGCTTTAGTGTATTTGCATCATTCCTCAGGGGTGGAGAGAAGTTCATCTCCATATCAGTGGGTAATTACCTGGGCCAACAGAGGGCTTATTTACCTGAGAGGTGAGGGGAGGGCCGGTTTTGCTGCTGCTGGAGCAAGAAAGAGAGAAGGCCCCGGATTGCAGTTTGTAAGCAATAAACGGATTTTAATTGTAACTTTATTTCTCCCTTTGACTGATTTTGGTTTTCAGAGGTATTTTGCCCCGGGATTTCCTTTCCCTGGACTTACAGGGTTGTTGTGAGGCTTCAAAGCAATAAGATCTGTAAGTGCATGGTGATTTTTATTAAATGAAATTATTTTAATTAACAAAGAAGTTGTATTCCAACAGCACACTTTACTGTCAGGAGGAAAAGTAAAATGGAAGAGAAGGAAGCAAAACAAGATGGAGAACTAAACACAAACACATACCTGCCCTCCCACCATAAATCCCTTAAAAGACAGAAAAGAGCTTTTAAAATCAGGAAGTCCTTACCAGCACCAGTATATGAGAGAAGAAGCAGAATTAGGATAAAAGTCTGGGTGGAAAGCAGTTGGGATTAGAGCAATCAACAACGCAGAATGGAGTATTAACACACTCAAAATGCTCTTAAGAGAAAATTTCTTTGAAGGTAGAAGCAGAGAATCTCTTACCTCAGGGAAAGCAAATAGTATAGGAGGGGTGTATGAAGCAATCATAAGGGCTATTAATCTTTAAACTGCCCTCTGAACAATAGACCTCTATTTTTCACTCCACTTGTGGGAGCCGTAGAGGTGGGGGAGAGGGTGGCAGGGAATAAAACACAGAGCTTCATTCTAAGAAAGGAAATCACCTGCCTGGGAGAGGACACCTCTGGGGTGTATTGGCCTGTGAGAAAAGCAGGACTGGAAGTAACCCCAGCCACCCTTCACAGACATGGAGAGAAGGAAAAGGAAAAGCTGTTCTTGCCCAGTCTGTCAGCAGAGGCTTCACTGAAATAAAGGCTTCCTTGTTTTGGCATTTGCGGATGAGTAAAGGACCAAGTGGGGAGGAAGGTGGTCCCCAAGCCTGCCTCTCTGCCTGCCCTGAGGGCCTTATAGGGAAGTCAGCCATTAAGATGTCCCACTCACAGAGTCCCAACTAACTCTCCATTCATCCAAGGAGCCTCTAGGGGAAACGGCTCTAAACTCAAGTGAAATTTTAAGCAAAATGCCGGCTAACTCACCCATCCTTCCAACGCAGACATGAATGGAAAACCAAGGGTCACCACATACTTGAGGAAGTTCAACAGCTCTAAAGAAAAGGACTAACCCACAGGCACATGAAAAGATGCTCCACATAGCTAATCATTAGGAAAATGCAAATTAAAACCGCAATGAGATATCACCTCACACCAGTTAGGATGGCCAACATTGAAAAACTAGGAACAACAAATGCTGGTGAGGATGTGGAGAAAGGGGAACCCTCCTTCACTGCTGGTGGGAATGTAAATTAATTCAACCATTGTGGAAATCAATATAGAGGTTCTTCAAAAAACTAAAAATAGAAATACCATTTGACCCGGGAATCCCACTCTTTGGAATTTACCCAAAGAATACAACTTTTCAGATTCAAAAAGACATATGCACCCCTATGTTTATTGCAGCACTATTTACATTAGCCAAGATATAGAAGCAACCTAAGTGTCCATCAGTAGATGAATGGATAAAGAAGATGTGGTTCATATACACAATGGAATGTTATTCAGCCATAAGAAGAAAACAAATCCTCCCACTTGCAACAACATGGATGGAGTTGGAGGGTATTATGCTCAGTGAAATAAGCCAGGCAGAGAAAGACAAGTGCCAAATGATTTCACTCATCTGTGGAGTATAAGAACTGAGAAAAAAACTGAAGGAACAAAACAGAAGCAGACTCACAGAACCCAAGAACGGACTAATAGTTACCAAAAGGAAAGGGACTGGGGAGGATGGGTGGGAAGGGAGGGACAAGGGGGAAAAAGAGGCATTACAATTAGCAGATGTAATGTTAGGGGGGCACGGGGAGGGCTATACAACCCAGAGAAGACAAGTAGTGACTCTATAGCATCTCACTACTCTGATGGACAGTGACTATAATGGGGTTGGTGGGGGGTGGGGGCGAACCTGATGAAGGGGGTAGTGTAATCACCATAATATTGCACATGTAATTGTAGATTAATGATATCAAAATAAACTTAAAAATAAATAAATAAACATAACACACACACACACACACACACACACACACACACACAAAAAGACATATACACCCCTATGTTTATTGCAGCACTATTTACAATAGCCAAGATATGGAAGCAACCTAAGTGTCCATCAGTAGATGAATGGATAAAGAAGATGTGGTTCATATACACAATGGAATGTTATTCAGCCATAAGAAGAAAACAAATCCTACCACTTGCAACAACATGGATGGAGCTGGAGGATATTATGTTCAGTGAAATAAGCCAGGCAGAGAAAGACAAGTACCAAATGATTTCCCTCATTTGTGGAGTATAACGATGAAGCAAAACTGAAGGAACAAAACAGCAGCAGACTGAGACTCCAGGAAGGGACTAGGGGCTACCAAAGGGGAAGGGTGTGGGAGGGCGGATGGGGAGGGAGGGAGAAGGGGATTGTGGGGTATCATGATTGGTGCACATGGTGTGTATGGGGGGTCACGGGGAAGACAGTGTAGCACAGAGAAGACAAGCAGTGACTCTGTGGCATCTTACTACACTGATGGACAGTGACTTCAATGGGGTATTGGGGGGACTTGATAATACAGGTGAATGTAGTAACCACACTGTTTTTTAATGTGAAACCTTCATAAGAGTGCATATCAATGATACCTTAATAAAAAAAAACAAAAAAAAGAAAAGGACTAATGACAAACTGAAAACTGACCCCAGAGAAAAGACAGATAAAGGAACAGAAAAGAATATTTCAAAAACTCTGAAGAGCATCATCCTTAGAAAGATGCTTGAGGATAGCACAGCAGGTGGCTGCGAAGAAAGGAACAAACTGATACAACAAGGGAAAAATCACACACAGAAAGGGAGTTAAAAATTATGCTTGCAAAACAAAAAAGGTAATAGATGGG
>JAVSCE010003615.1:0-56060 GCA_032199065.1 Smutsia gigantea
AACTAATATCTGAATTCAGCAAAGTTGCAGGATTCAAAATTAACACACAGAAATCTGTTGCTTTCCTATACACTGATGACTAACAGAAAGAGAAAAATCAGAAAAACAATTCCATTCACAATTGCATGAAAAAGAATAAAATACCTAGGAATAAACCTAACGAAGGAAGTGAAAGACCTGTACTCTGAAAACTACAAGACACTCCTAAGAGAAATTAAAGAGGACACTACCAAATGGAAATGCATCCCATGCTCTTGGCTAGGAAGAATAAATATTGTCAAAATGGCTATACTACCTAAAGCAATCTACAGATTCAATGCAATCCCTAGCAAACTACCAACAGCTTTCTTCAATGAACTGGAACAAATAATTCTAAAGTTCATATGGCACCACAAAAGACCCCGAATAGCCAAAGCAATCCTGAGAAGGAGGAATAAAACGGGGAATTACACTCCTGACTTCAAGCTCTACTACAAAGCCACAGTAATCAGGACAATTTGGTATTGGCACAAAAACAGACCCACACACCAGTGGAACAGAATAGAAAATCCAAACATTAACCCAAACATATACAGTCAATTAATATTTGATAAAGGAGCCTTGGATATACAATGGGGAGATGACAGCCTCTTCAGCAGCTGGTGTTGGAAAAACTGGACAGCTACATGTAAGAGAATGAAACTGGACTACTGTCTAGCCCCATACACAAAGGTAAACTCAAGGTGGATCAAAGACCTGAATGTAAGTCATGAAACCATAAAACTCTTAGAAAACAACATAGGCAAAAATCTCTTGGACATAAACATGAGCAACTTCTTCATGAACATATCTCCCCGGGCAAGGGAAACAAAAGCAAAAATGAACAAGTGGGACTATATCAAGCAGAAAAGCTTCTTTACAGCAAAGGACACCATCAGTAGAACAAAAAGACATCCTACAGTATGGGAGAATATATTCATAAAAAACGTATCTGATAAAGGGTTGACATCCAAAATATATAAAGAACTCATGCACCTTAACAAACAGAAAGCAAAGAATCCAATTAAAGAAATGGGCAGAGGACATGAATAGACACTTCTCTAAAGAAGAAATTCAGATGGCCAACAGGCACATGAAAAGATGCTCCACATCGCTAATCATCAGAGAAATGCAGATTAAAACCACAATGAGATATCACCTCACACAAGTGAGGATGGCCAACATCCAAAACACAAACAACAACAAATGTTGGGAGGATGTGGAGAAAAGGGAACCCTCCTACACTGCTGGTGGGAATGCAAATTAGTTCAACCATTGTGGAAAGCAGTATGGAGGTTCCTCAAAAAACTCAAAATAGAAATACCATTTGACCCAGGAATTCCACTCCTAGGAATTTACCCTAAGAATGCAGCAGCCCAATTTGAAAAGGACAGATGCACCCCTATGTTTATTGCACCACTATTTACAATAGCCAAGAAATGGAAGCAGCCTAAGTGTCCATCAGTAGATGAATGGATAAAGAAGAAGTGGTACATATACACAATGGAATATTATTCAGCCATAAGAAGAAAACAAATCCTACCATTTGCAACAAGATGGATGGAGCTAGAGGGTATTATGCTCAGTGAAATAAGCCAAGCCGAAAAAGACAAGTATCAAATGATTTCACTCATATGTGTAGTATAAGAACAAAGAAAAAATACTGAAGGAACAAAACAGCAGCAGACTCACAGAACCCAAGAACGGACTAATAGTTACCAAAGGGAAAGGGACTGGGGAAAATGGGCGGGAAGGGAGGGATAAGAGGGAAAAAGGGGCATTACGATTAGCAGATGTAATGTTGGGGGGGCACGGGGAGGGCAGTACAACTCAGAGAAGACAAGTAGTGATTCTGTAACATCTCACTACGCTGATGGACAGTGACTGTAATGGGGTTGGTGGGGGGGACCTGATGAAGGGCTAGTTTAATAATCGTAATATTGCACATGTAATTGTAAATTAATGATAATAAAATAAATTATATTAAAAAAAACTCTCAACAAAATGGGTATAGACAGCAAGTACCTCAACATCATAAAGGCCATATATGACAAACCCGCAGCTAACATCATACTTAACAGTGAGAAGCTAAAAGCTTTTCATGTAAGATTGGGAACAAGACAGGGATGCCCACTCTCTCCACTGTTATTCAACATAGTACTGGAGGTCCTAGCCACGGCAGTCAGACAAAACAAAGACATACAAGGCATCCAGATTGGTAAAGAAGAAGTCAAATTGTCACTATTTGCAGGTGACATGATATTGTGCATAAAAGACCCTAAAGACTCCACTCCAAAACTACTAGAACTAATATCTGAATTCAGCAAAGTTCCAGGATACAAAATTAACACGCAGAAATCTGTTGCTTTCCTATACACTAACGATGAACTAACAGAAAGAGAAATCAGAAAAACAATTCCTTTCACAATTGCATGAAAAAGAATAAAATACCTAGGAATAAACCTAACAAAGGAAGTGAAAGACCTGTACTATGAAAACTACAAGACACTCCTAAGAGAAATTAAAGAGGACACTAACAAATGGAAACTCATCCCATGCTCTTGGCTAGGAAGAATAAATATTGTCAAAATGGCTATACTACCTGAAGCAATATACAGTTTCAATGCAATCCCTATCATAATACCAACAGCTTTCTTCAATGAACTGGGACAAATAATTCTAATATTCATATGGAACCACCAAAGACCCTGAATAGCCAAAGCAATCCTGAGAAGAAGGAATAAAACGGGGAATTACGCTCCCTGACTTCAAGGTGTACTACAAAGCCATAGTAATCAAGGCAATTTGGTATTGGCACAAAAATAGACCCACAGACCAGTGTAATAGAATAGAAAATCCAAACATCAACCCAAACATATACAGTCAATTAATATTTGATAAGGGACCTTGGATATACATTGGGGAGATGACGGCCTTTTCAACAGCTGGTGCTCGAAAAACTGCACAGCTACATGTAAGAGAATGAAACTGAACTACTGTCTAACCCCATACCCAAAGGTAAACTCAAGGTGGATCAAAGACCTGAATGTAAGGCATGAAACCATAAAACTCTTAGAAGAAAACATAGGCAAAAACCTCTTGGACATAAACATGAGCGACTTCTTCATGAACATATCTCCCTGGGCCAGGGAAACAAAAGCAAAAATGAACAAGTGGCAGTATATGAAGCTGAAAAGCTTCTGTACAGCAAAGGACACCATCAGTAGAACAAAAAGACATCCTACAGTATGGGAGAATATATTCATAAAGGACGTATCCGATAAGGGGTTGACATCCAAAATATATAAAGAACTTATGCACCTTAACAAACAAAAAGCAAATAATCCAATTAAGAAATGGGCAGAGGACATGAATAGACACTTCTCTAAAGGAGAAATTCAGATGGCCAACAGGCACATGAAAGGATGCTCCACATCACTAATCATCAGAGAAATGCAAATTAAAACCACAATGAGATACCACCTCACACAAGTGAGGATGGCCAACATCCAAAACACAAACAACAAGAAATGTTGGCGAGGATGTGGAGAAAAGGGAACCCTCCTACACTGCTGCTGGGAGTGTAAATTAGTTCAACCATTGTGGAAAGCAGTATGGAGATTCCTCAAAAAACTCAAAATAGAAATACCATTTGACCCAGGAATTCCACTTCTTGGAATTTACCCTAAGAATACAGCAGCCCAGTTTGAAAAAGATAGATGCACCCCTATGTTTATCACAGCACTATTTACAATAGCCAAGAAATGGAAGTAACCTAAGTGTCCATCAGTAGATGAATGGATAAAGAAGATGTGGTACATATACACAATGGAATATTATTCAGCCATAAGAAGAAAACAAATCCTACCATTTGCAACAACATGGATGGAGCTAGAGGGTATTATGCTCAGTGAAATAGGCCAAGCTGAAAAAGACAAGTATCAAATGATTTCACTCATATGTGGAGTATAAAAACAAAGAAAAAAACTGAAGGAACAAAATATCCGCAGACTCACAGAACCCAAGAACGGACTAATAGTTACCAAAGGGAAAGGGACTGGGGAAGATGGGTGGGAAGGGTGGGATAAGAGGGTAAAAGGGGCATTATGATTAGCAGATGGAATGTTGGGGGGCATGGGGAGGGCTGTACAACTCAGAGGAGACAAGTAGTGATTCTATAGCATCTCACTACACTGATGGACAGTGACTTTCATGGGGTTGGTCGGAGGGAGTTGATGAAGCGGTAGTTTAATAATCATAATATTGCACATGTAATTGTAGATTAATGATCCAAAATAAATTATAAAAAAAGAATACTTAGAAGAATCTAATAAAAGAATAAGTAATTTTTTAAAAAGAAAAAAAAGAACATATGGGATGTGAACAATTTGCAGGGATGTTTTGTTTTAATTTGTCTGATTTTTCGCATACTATTCAAGATCAAATAGACATCATTCACCATGTTATTGATAAGTTTTCACAAATGCCTGGATTGTTAAATTGGTTTTCTTTTTTTCATTGGATATGGCCTATAATTGTAGGTTAATACTGTTATGCATTTGTATTCCTGTTCTCCTAGTTTGTGTGCAGAAGGCAGTTGTTGGTCTTTTAAAGCCAATACAAGCATATGCTACTTTTCAAGAATTAACTTCAAGAAATAAGTGATTCCTTTTAAACAACTTTGTGAAATCATATACTGATTCCCCACCTGCATTTGCTGCAAGAAAATAATCATGTATATTGTGATTTTATCCAGAATTATAGCTGCTGGCTGTCCTCTCTTTCGTATTTTATCTCCCTGTTTGGTCCCAGGAGATGGCTGGTTAGCCAGAGACGGGTAAGATTCCTCATGGGAGGAACAACCTATGACAGGCACAGTCGCAAGGGACCTCAGGTGAGCAACGTGGGGGCCAACTGAGGGGAGGCATAGAACCTCACCCCTCCAGACAAGAGAGACATTGCCTGTGACAATCTATGTCACAGGCCGAGCCCAGCTAATCATTATTCTGGTACCTTCCACAAATATATGCATATGCATTTGTGTCAATTAAAACAAAAAAGGGGGAAATGTGGGATTCACTTATAATTTAAGTATAAAAATCATATGAATAATCATAGTTGACTTGATTGATTATAGTAACTGAATTAGTTTCTCTGATATGACTGCCTTTGCATTGTTCACCCTGTGAGAACTTGTTCACTATGTTCCTTGCATTGTTCACCTTGTGGGAGCTTGTTCACTGTATTGGAACTTGTTCGTTGTGCTCCAAAAGATTGGAGACTGTTGAGAATTAAGCTTGAGTTGATATAAATAAATAAATGAATGAATGAGTGAATGAATAATAAGTAATGAATGAATGAATAATGAATGAATGAATGAAAAAAAAAAGAAATGGGCAGAGGACATAAATAGACACTTCTCCAAAGAAGAAATTCAGATGGCCAACAGGCACATGAAAAGATGCTCCGCATCACTAATCATCAGAGAAATGCAGATTAAAACCACAATGAGATACAACCTCACACTAGTGAGGATAGCCAACATCCAAAACACAAACAACAACAAATGTTGGCGAGGATGTAGAGAAAAGGGAACCTTCCTACACTGCTGGTGGGAATGCAAATTAGTTCAACCATTGTGGAAAGCAGTATGGAGTTTCCTCAAAAAACTCAAAATAGAAATACCATTTGACCCAGGAATTCCACTCCTAGGAATTTACCCTAAGAATGCAGCAGCCCAATTTCAAAAAGACAGATGCACCCCTATGTTTATCGCAGCACTATTTACAATAGACAAGAAATGGAAGCAACCTAAGTGTCCATCAGTAGATGAATGGATAAAGAAGATGTGGTGCATATACACAATGGAATATTATACAGCCATAAGAAGAGAACAAATCCTACCATTTGCAACAACATGGATGGAGCTAGAGGGTATTATGCTCAGTGAAATAAGCTAAGCCAAAAAAGACAAGTACCAAATGATTTCACTCATAGGTGGAGTATAAGAACTAAGAAAAAAACTGGAGGAACAAAACAGCAGCAGACTCACAGAACCGAAGAACGGACTAATAGTTACCAAAGGGAAAGGGGCTGGGGGGATGGGTGGGAAGGGAGGGAGAAGGGGGAAAAGGGGGCATTACGATTAGCAGAAGTAATGTTAGGGGGGCACAGGGAGGGCTGTACAACTCAGAGAAGACAAGTAGTGACTCGATAGCATCTCACTATGCTGATGGACAGTGACTGTAATGGGGTTGGTGGGGGGGACCTGATGAAGGTGGTAGTGTAATCACCATAATATTGCACATTTAATTTTAGATTAATGATATCAAAATAAACTTTTAAAAAACTTGCTTATTAGAATTTTGTTCATTAGAGTTTTTCCCATATAATTCTTATACATATTTCGTTAGATTTACAGCTATGTATTTTATTTTGGGCATGCTAATGTGAGTGGTGTGTTTTTTATTTCAAATTCCACTTGTTTATTGTTGGTATATAAGAAAGCATTTGGCTTTTGTATATTAACCTTGTATCCTGCAACTTTGCTATATAGTTGCTTATTCTGGGAGGTTTTTTTTGTTTATTTCAATTTTCTATATAGATGACAATATCATCTGTGAACAAAGACAGTTTTGTTGTTTTCTTCCCAATCCATATACTTTTTATTTCTTTTTCTTGGCTTATTACATTCGCATGGACTTCCAGTACAGTATTAAAAGGAGTAATTTCAAGGGGCATCCTCACTTTGTACCTGATCTTTATAGAAAAGCTTTAAGTTTCTCATCTTTAAATATGTTGTTGGCCATAGCATATTGATGTTGAAGGCCTGAAGTCAAGCAGCCAGAATGGAGATGGGGGCTCTATGTGGAGTATGGTGCAGAAGGAGACTAAATGAAAAATCGTGACTGATTCTTTTTCTGTCGTTAACTTTGCCCAGCACCATGAATTACACAAGATTTGTTTTTTCTTTTGGTTTTCACTGGGAAGAGTCACCTGTATCTCTTCAAGTTCATACTGATGTGTAGTAAAACAAGTACAGGCGTTGGATCCAGGAGACCTGAGTTTTGAGTCCTTAATCTATCATTAAGGTGTGTGTTTTTGGGCTAGTCCGTAAGCTTCATTTTCTTGTAAATGGACAGAGTGAAGGGTGGTTTTAAGGCCTGAGAGTAGTGAGAAATGCTTGCACATGCTCTGCAGACTGTAGCTGCTGCTACTGTACCCTGCTGTACCTTATTACTGTTGCATTATTAGAGAGCCATGAAGGTGGGTCATAACAGCCAAAACTGTTTTTCTTCCCTATCACACTCTCCCTCTTGTGTTCTGTGCTCTGCAAAATGTTTTCCTTCAGCTCTTCCCCTAGCTTCCTGGTCATTGTCTGTTACCCCTTTGCACGTGCTTACTTTACTCAGAATGTTAGCTCCACTCCCATCCATTTCTGTCTGGACTCCTGCTCAGGAGTCCTAACGTGATTTCCCCAAATAGTTAATTCCTTCTGCCTCTAATATCTCATAGCACCTTGTACATCCCTCTGTTGCAGCAAGATTTTATTATTTTGTAATTGTGTGTATATCTGTATCTACCACCAGCCTCCATGCTTCTGTGGGTCAGGAACTGTGTCTGATTGTATCCCCAGAAGAATACACATAGTATAGGCTTGAAAATTTATTGAATTATGACTCTTGAATCTATTCTTCAAACTGCCCTGCTGCTGCCTATGTTATCACCCTTGTAAGAGTTCAGAAGTCCTTTTCCTAAAGCCCTTGGCCCAAGTTGCTACATCTACTCCAAGAAGCGATTGGCTAGGTTCCAAGCTGACATGTAAGTCTGTAGCCTGAGGTGAAGCAACAGAAGTGTAAGGTGAGGAAGCAGAGTATATGTGAGGATGTACAAGTCTTCAAGAGAGAGTAATGCCACACAAACTTGGTGGGAGAGGAGAATGGGCATCCTCAGTGGATGCAAGGACCACTGGGGATCTAAGAACAAAGCTTCCTGGATCCTCTGCTTTGGTAGTGGCCTTTGAAGGTTGGTAGAAGTGAAAGGAACAAAGTCCCAGCCTGCCGCCACCACCACTGCCATCATTGCAAAAGAGACAGAAATAAAGTGGGCTGCTGGTGATCTAGGGCCAAGGGAGGAGGTGCCCAGCAGCTCTGCTGCGGTCCCTGTGCTGTGAACCAGGGTGAATATTATCACGTGTTTCAGAAGTTCTCTCTTCAGCCGTGAGGCAGCTACATTGGCATCATTACTGCTGTATCCAGCTCCACATTTTCAAGAGCATTGTTCTGTGGGTCATTTTAGGGTTGGCTGGGAGCTGCTTGAGTGAGATTACCTCTGCTGGTTTTTGGCATCTGGAATAAAGACATCAGTCATGTTGGACTCTGTTAAAAGGAATAAATGTGTGCTTGATGAGAAGTGGGAGGAAGAACATTCCTGTAGCTAATTGATCCTGACAGTACAATCTGGTTATTTTAAAGAGGGGAAACATCTTCCCAGACTCCTGGCTAGATTCCATGGGGGTAATAACATTGTTCCTTCCCTCACTGTCAGTTGCATAAATTAGGGATGAGTGTTTGCCTCTTGCTACCCTAGGTCTGAACTGGATGTCTGGGTGGTACTGGGTTCTGATACTACATCTTCTATGTCCCATTTTCAGGGAAGATTTTCTGGCTGTACGTTCCAAAATGCAGCTGAGAATAGAATTTCAGGGGAATGTGATGGTCCAAGGGGAGATGGGAGGGGAGAGAAAGGGGTTACAGAGTAATGGAGTCTCTGCTTTCACCTGCAGGCCACTGCTGAAACTCAAGAGAAAGAAAAACTCATCACAGATTTGCAAGATAAGGTTGCATCCTTGGAGAAGAGACTAGAGCAGAACTTATCAGGGGAAGAACATGTACGGGAACTCCTGAAAGAGGTAACTAGGTCTCTCTGGTTTGGCCTGTGTTTTTACAGCAGAAACAACCTCGTGTCACCTGTGTGGACATGTTTTCCTCAAGACAGGGAGACCTTTGTTCAGAGACACATATGAACATTAGCATCCTGATCATTGGTAAGTTGCACCTAGTGATTTTTGCCACTTGGGCAGTCTTGTCTTACTGCTCTCATCCTCCACCATTCTGTACTTTCCATTGACCAAGGGAAATAGTTACCATTTGCTTTTAGTATGAGCAAGAATTGTTTCGAGCAGCAGTGGCCTCTCCTTAGCTGACGGAAGCTATTGAGCAGATAGACCTTTTGCCCAGTAGTGTAGGTGACCTTGCCTTCTCTTTAGGTCTGAGCTTGTTGTCTGCCCACATTCTGCTCCTCTCTGTGTCTCAGTGATTGGCCTCACTGTGACAAAAGGTGACAAAGCCAAGGCCTTGGGCCTAGATTAGACCCTCACTTTCTGTCTTCAGTCAGTTTCAGCTAAATAGCTCCATCTCCACTGCCACTTTTGCACTTTAGGGCTTCCAGCAGCTCTAGCCTAGTCTCTGTTAGAAGTCTCCAGACTGGCCTACCTAGCATCAGTCTCTCCTCCTTTACCCCTGGACACAGTCTGTCACACTTACTGCCAAACTGATTTTCCTGAACAACATTTCTGACCATATCACTCCCTTAAACATCTTCCACCATTCCCCTGCAGTCTACAGGGAGTATAACGTGGGTTCCTGGGGGTATAAATTGATTTCCAGAATTTGACTGCCTAGGTTTGTATCTTGCCTCTTCCACTTACTGATTTTTGACTTAGAGCAAGTAACTTAATTCTTTGTGTTTGCTTTTTCCTCTGTAAAATAGGGTTAATAATTGTACCAAACACAAAAGAATTGTTATTAGGATTAAATGAGTTACAGTATGTGAAGTGCTTAGAATGAGGCTTTAGAATATGGTAAGTCACAGTATATTTCAGCTATTAATATTATAATCATTACTATTGTGCCATCATCATTATTTTAAAGTTTAATGTGATAGGAGTTACTTGGGGAGTTTGTTTAAAGTGTGTATCTTCGACCCTACCCCCAGAAATTCTGATTTCAGTAGGCTTGGAGTAAGTCCCCAAATTTAACAACTTCCCCACTAAATAAATGTAATGGTAATGTTTGGACACTCCCACTTTAAAAAATATTGCATACAGAAATTAAATTCCTTTCTGCAGCATAAAAAGCTTCTCATGATCTGACCCTTTGCTTAACTCTTAGTCTGATTTCTTGACCTGAATCCACTATTGCTTTAGCTTGGCAGGTTGTAGCTCCCCAAATGTCTCAGGCTGTCTCACTCCTGCATTGGTCTTCCCTGTGCCTGGGTGCTCCCACCCTGGCTTCCTGTGGTTTAGGAAGGCTCCCACTGCCCGAGGCAATGAGTAGCTCCTGCTCTGTGTGGCTTCTTGGTGGCCACTTACTGCATTCTGTTATATAACTTTTTTATTAGTCTTTTGCCCCAGCTTCAAGGTCAAGGGAGTTTCATTTTAGAAATTTACTTTTGTATAATTTATTATATATGAATTTTGCTTCATTAGCTATTTTTTCTAACGTACTTGTGTCCCATGTGCCTTGCATCAGTCTTAGTATGTTGTAAATATCAATATTTATTCAATAGAAAATAACTAATTTCTTCCACTCTTCTTTCAACTCACAGAAAGCAGTTGCTGAGCAGAATCTGGAGGATACCAGACAGAAGCTCTTGGCAACCAGAAGCAGCCAGGCCAAGACCATAGACATACTGGAGACTCGGGTACTGGACTTATCCCAGTAATCCCTGTGTCTGGGTGGTGATCTGGCTGGATGACGTGGCTGAGAGTCCCCCTGGGTCAGAGGTTTTCTTTTGAAGGGACTGTTTTGGATCTTACTTGTATGGGGTTGAGTTAGTTGTTTTCTTCTTTATTGCCACATTGCCATCATTGTCCCCCACAAAGTTGTTCTCTTATTTGTTTTTTTTCTCTTTTATCCCCATCGTTCTCCCTCCCATAGGAAAATATTCTAACATGGTTAAGAGAGATCCTTTTATTGTTGGGTTACCATAAAATGGGTGGCATTGCTTTTCGTGCACCTGTTAATTTGTATAATTGATAGAGCTGTACATATGTCTTCTCTGTTACTGTGAGCTGCTCCATCTTCTACCTGTATCCACTTCATTGTACTTGCGTACTCTACTTTTTAGTTACCTACTAGATGCTAGACATCCAGATTGCCTTCTTCCTGTCACCACGGATCACACTGCTGTGAACATCCTTTTCCCTGTCACCATATGGAGGCTGGAGAGTGCCTATAACCTGAAGTGACTAAACAAGACAGAAGTGCCCCACAAGGGCTGCACTTGGCTTTACCTCCCCAGCATGTATGAGGGTTCCCATATCTGTATTTCCATCTTTTCCAGCATTGGCATTTCCAAGCCTTTTACATTTTTGCCGGTTTAATGAGAGTGAAGTGGTGAAGGGGGGTTAGGGTATCTGTGGGGTCCTTATGTTTAAGGGCACTAATCCTATTGCTGAGGTCTCAACCCTCATGACCTAAGAACTTACCAAAGGCCCCACCTCCTAATGCCATCACATCAGGCCTTAGGATTTCAACATATGAATTGGCAGGGGATGCAAACGTTTAGACCATAGCAAATGCTAGCACATTTTAAAAATCTTTCTTATTTCCTGATAAATATACTTAAAGTTATATTTTTCTCTAAATACAACTTTGTTTTATTGTAATTCAGTTCTAAACATTTCTGAATAACCATTTTCTTACTGTAAAATATTCGTAACATTTACCATTTCAACCATTTCTAGTGCATAGTTCAGTGGCATTAAGTACATTCACATTGTTGTACAACCATCACCAACATTCATGTCCAAAATTTTTTCATTTCTCAAACTGAAACTCTGTGCTCATTAAAACAATAATTCCCCATTCTATCCTCCCCCGGTCTTTGGCAACCGCCATTCTACTTCCTGTCTCTCTGCATTTTGACTACTCCAGGTTCCTTATATCAGAGGACTCATACAATATTTGTCCTTTAGTGTCTGACTTATTTCACTTAGCATAACGTCTTCAAGGTTCATCCATATTGTAGCATGTGTCAGAATTTCATTCCTTTCTGTAAGGCTTACATTACCTTGTATGTGTATACCATGTTCTGTTTATCCATTCATTTACTGATGGACATTTGGGTCATTTCCACCTTTTGGTTATGGAGAATGATGTTGTGGCCATAATGTAGTGCTATGAACAAGGTTTTTTTTGAGGGCTTCTTTCACTTCTCTTGGGAATATACCAGGAGTGAATTGCTGGGTCATGTGATAACTCTGTGCTGAACCTTTTGAGAATCTGAATCTTGAGCTCTGGGACTTGGGTAGATATTTTCTAAACCCAGGAGTTAAAAAAGCTAGGTTTCACTCCTGGCTCTACCACTACTAAAATCTGTGATCATGGACAAGTAACATTACTGTTCTCCTCTGGAGAAATACACTATTCTTGTGGGGTTGTTTCAGTTAAATCTTATGTGGCTAATGTCTTTGAGGGACCACGAGACCTAACATCCTTCCCTCGTTGGGTACCCACCTCTCCTTGACAAGCCTGCAGTTTTCCTTGTGCTTATGTTCTAGTAATAAAATTCCCTGAGGTCAGACCTTGTTCAGCAAACAAGAGGACTTCATAAGAGAAACTGGTAAAGATAGCTCAAATCAGATAAAATTGCCACATTGGAGAGCCAAGTCTAGCTCAGTGCTGGACAGTGCTGTCCACTGCACCAGCCTCGTGTCCGAGTTCAGGGTCAGACTTGGCCAGTGTTTGTGGAATGAATGAAATCTAAATTTGTATCATAACAGTAATCCCACCTCTGGAATCTATCCTAACGAAGTGACTCAGACCAGGTAAAAAAATGTTGCATGAAGATGTCAACTGATGCATTATTTTGGATGGAAAAGTGGAAAACAACTGAAGTGCTAACACAGTAGGTGGCGGTTCAGCAAATAATAAAACAGCCTTTAAGGAATGCAAGGGAACCTGAGTGAGGAGGAAAAATACAAAGTCTGAGTAGAATTATTTATAGAATTGTAAAAACCAAAAATAGTCATAAAAACAGATTGGAAGAAAATCCAGGATTTTATAATTGTAGACTTATAGGTATCTTTTTTTAATTTAAAAATTTTCTGTGATGTACCTGTTGTGATTTAAATCGATTTGAATTTTGAAGCCATTTGTTGCCCCTCTTCAGCTTCTGTTGGATGAGAGAATGCTTCCATTTGCCACACAGGTGAAAGAGCTAGAGCAGAGCCTTCAGGCCAATGAGGAGAGGCTGAAGCAGAGTGGTGACATCGCAGCAGCTCAAGAGGCACAGATTCAGGCACTTGTGAGTAACTGTTGTGGCTGCTGTATTCTAGGCCCTTGGTGCTTTCCCTTATGCCTTTGCAGCTGCCCCCAACTCACTCCCAACTTCTGGAGGGGTAGCTGGACCTGCCCTTAGATACAGCTGTTGTGCTAGATGTGAGCAAGGGAGTAGACAGCTGCAGGTAGAGGGAGTCAGGACCTGCAAAGCCCTTGTTCTTCATCACCTGTTGTACTGCCTCCCAGGGAAAAGCCTCGGCCATCCAGGGAGCCCTGAGTAGGGTGAAGGAAGGGTGTGTCTTAGGACTTGGTGCTGCCCAGTGCTGTCTCCCCAGCACCAAGACCAATTTCAGACTCCTGAACAAGCCAGGGCCAGGGGCAGTAGGCAGAGCTGTGGGTGGGGACTTTGGCAGCACCCAGGCCAGAGAAGGTCAGGAAGGAGTTGTTTCCACTGGACACCAATCTTTGGGTCACTGAGAAACAGAACAAGGCCCCCACTGCTACCATGACTGATTGTCTTCTGGGACCCCTGCAGGCCACTACACACGAGGAGGGCAGCCATGTGCAGCAGCAGGTCCTCACTTTAGAGGAGCAGTGCACAGAGCGTGTCTGTGTGCTGGAGGCCCAGCTCGCTGCTCTCGAGAAGGCACGGGTGGCCAGCCAGATGGCCACAGAGCACAAGGTGGTGAGTGAGGAAGGGAATGGGCTGGACTGCCAAGTAATTGGACAGGAAAAAGACCACCCCTCATGAACTAAGAGACTACTTTTTGGAGCAGTTGTTATCTTTCCAGTAAGACATCTGCCTATGAGACTGGATGTAAAAAGGCTGCTTTTAAAAACCCAAATGCATGGCTTTTCTTTTTCTTCGGGGCTGCACAGGGGCTTCCCATTGCTTCCTGACCAGTCCCTTCAGCTTCTTCCCACTGTCTTTCCAAAATTTACTCCTCGCTAATGGCTCTTCCTTTCTGTGGTCCCTCTCCCTGTTCCATTCTTCAGAATTCATTGCCATGTTCCTTGTGAGGAGTTTGCCAGGTGGCTCACTGTCTGACCCTGCCTCCAGTCTCATCTCCCACCCACCCCTGCAATGACAATAGAGGCATTTTTTAAAGGTTCCCTGTCTGTAGGACGGTGCCCAGGGGAAGTATGATAAAGACTTTTCCATTTTATATATGCTTTTCTCAATTTTCAGAGAGAGCTGGAGCAAGAAAACACAGCCCTTAAAGAAAGTAAGAATGAATGTGAACATTCTTTACAACATCACCAACTTGAACTAAAGAAGCTAAAGGTATTTACCTAACTGAATCAGAGTTTCACAAATGTGTTGTGTCTCTTATGTGTATATTTGGAGTGGCCAGGTGAAAGCTCTATACTCAGAGTGGAAAAGGAGTGGAACTAACATTTGTCCAAGAGTTCTGTTAGGCATTTTCTAGAAACTGTCACCTCATTAAGTCCTCAGTGACCAAGGATGGTAGGAAGAATTATGCTCATTGTGCAATAAATGTCACTGAGATTCTGAGTGTAAGTGATTTGCTCAAGTTCCATTGTTAGTTAGAGGCAGTGCTGATCTGACTTCACTTCACCATGAAGGTCCAGCCCTTCCTCTGTATCATTGTCAACAGCTGCCTGGAAGTAATGCTCAGATTTTTCTGACACTTGCTGATTTTTTCCAATGAGACTAGTAAAGCAAGGCCTTAAACAAGGGACCTTATTTGTTTGTTTATATCAGGGACCATGTACAGAGATGAAGGAATAGTCTGCTGTTTGTTCCCCTTTCCCTTATGAGAACTTGGTGCTTCAATCAGATGCTGCCCTATTCATTCCTGGAACACAACTAGATGCAGAGGAAAGAGATTCTATCCCCTTCTTATTGGCCTCCAGGCTCCTATTTTCTTTCATAGCAACTCTTAGACAATGGATCATTGCAACACTTGCTCAGCTTGGTCATGAAACAGAGACCTTGTGGATCTTTTGACAAAGATCGTCTCTGAGAACATCCATAGCTGAGGGTCTGCACTCAATAACTGTTCCTGCTAAGCTCTTTAGGTGCTAATGCAATGTGCTATATTGTGGGGGGGCTTGTACTGTGGAGTCAGATATTTTTTCATGCGTTCCTTAACAAACATTGAAGTACCTGTAGGCACCATTGTAGGTGCTGGGATGTGGCAGTGAGCAAAACAGACATTTCCTCCCTGTGGACCTTGTAGCTACAGACAATAAACAAGTGATAAATAGTCATAAATGCTATGAAGAAAATGAACATAGGCAAGTACAGAGAGTAGGGAGGAAATGGAGGTTGGGGAGGGCTTCAGTGATATTTTAGCACAAGATCTGAGTGATGAGAGGGGCCATCAATGTGAATGTTCAGAGAAGGAATATTCCAGACAGAAGAAACAGCAAGTAGAAAGTCCCTGAGGCAGAAAAAAATTTAGTTTGTTCAGAGAACTGCACAGAGGACAGCATGGCTGTAGCTTAGTGAGCTGGGGGAGAACAGTGGGTGACAGGGTGGGAGGGAAGCCATGAAGAAGTTTGTTTTGAAAGGATCATTCTGGCTCTTTGTGGAGGAGGTCCCGTAAAGAGGCAAGTACAGAAGCAGGAGAGGTTATTAAGAGGCCCAGAGCTGACTGCACTTACTGTGTCTAAGACCTTAAAAGACAAAGCTGAAATTTTCAGCAGAGATTGGGAAACTGTAATAAAGGACAGCATTTTTTTTTTAAATATAATTTATTTTATTATCATTAATTTACAATTACATGTGCAATATTACGATTATTAAACTACCCCTTCATCAGGTCCCCCCCACCAACCCCATTACAGTCACTCTCCATCAGCGTAGTGAGATGTTACCGAATCACTACTTGTCTTCTCTGAGTTGTACTGCCCTCCCCGTGCCCCCCCAACATTACATCTGCTAATCGTAATGCCCCTTTTTCCCTCTTATCCCTCCCTTCCCGCCCATTTTCCCCAGTCCTTTCCCTTT
Source organism: Smutsia gigantea (assembly GCA_032199065.1). Classification (NCBI taxonomy): domain Eukaryota; kingdom Metazoa; phylum Chordata; class Mammalia; order Pholidota; family Manidae; genus Smutsia; species Smutsia gigantea. The sequence continues at coordinate 16,282 of JAVSCE010003615.1, forward strand.
GGTAACTATTAGTCCGTTCTTGGGTTCTGTGAGTCTGCTGCTGTTTTGTTCCTTCAGTTTTTTTCTTTGTTCTTATACTCCACATATGAGTGAAATCATTTGATACTTGTCTTTTTCGGCTTGGCTTATTTCACTGAGCATAATACCTAAAGGACAGCATTTTTGAAAAGGAATCATGTCGGTCCCTCCCAGCCTCTGACCTGCAGATAAGGGAGGAGACACGATGAAATATCAAAGATCTGAAAGGACCAGCCAGAGGACTCGAGGCTTAACAGCGCAAGAGTCATGCCGAAAAGGCACTTCTCATATTTATTGAGCAAATGAACTTAAAATGAACTTACACATCATTATCTGGCCTTGAGTCTAGCCCAAGGACGCAATGCTCCTCAAGGATACTGAGACCATGTGAGGGTGACCCCAAACCGTGGGAACTGTTTTGGTGCTCATCATTCTGTTTTTGATCACACATCACGAGTTGTAGGAAAAACAATCAAGTCGTGTATTTGTACATTTGATTTCTATATTACTTGATTTATGTATTAAGCCCATTAATCGCACATTTCCCCCTTTTAAGTAGCACATAGATATAATAGAGAATATAGCAAGTAGACAGTTTCTAACAGAAGGCTTTTAACAGAGTTTACTTCTCCATATTTTGCAGTATAAAATAAAAGTCTACTTCTTGAATTTACCTGAAGTAAAATAAAGATAGAAAATAAATTTAGTACAATTAGAAGGTAATTGCAGGTGAGCAGGTCTATGCCTATAGACTGGGTTTTGGTCTGAGCTGGGCAAGGTCAACAAAACAGCCATGGGTGCAGAAGATTTCTCTCACAACTGGGGGGGCGAGGTTCTAAGCCTCACCTCTCTTGGCCTCCCAGCAACTGTGCCTGTCTTAGGTTGTTCTTCCCTTGAGGAATCTTACCCATCTCTGGTTAACCAGCCATCTTCTGGGGCCATACAGGGAGATGTAAAGTTGGTAAGTGAGAGAGAAGTAATATTCTTTGAAAAGGTTAGTTTTCCACTTCTCTGCAGATTATGCCTTGTGGCCTCTATGTCCAGCACTTGTCTTGAGATATCTTTGCTAGTTGAAAGGATTATGATGCACAGTAATTTTAAATATGAAGCACGAATTCTAGCAAAGAGCTGAATTTAGGAAGAAAGAAGAAAAGCTATAGAAATAACAAACGGAAGAAAATATGAGAAGATTGATTATTTCCTTGACATAATTTCCTGTAGAGTAACGTAAGCATGTATAGGTTTTAACAAACTACTAATTAAATTACGTACACACATTAACAGAACAGGAATGCAGATACATAGCAAAAGCAGACCTACAATTACCGGCCATATCTAATGAAACCAAGAAAACCAGTTAGGTAAAACTTGTGAAAACTTATTGACAATATGATGAATATCATCTAATTGATTTTGAGTAGTTTGAGTAAAATCAGACAAATTAAAACAACACATTTCTGGAAACTGTTCACATCCCATATTTTCTTTTAACAGCAGATAATCTATAGTAGCACAATTCTGAAGCACCACAACTCACACTTCTCCTAGTTCTTGATTGAGTTCAGATAATACAGAAGCAGTCAAATTCGTTGTCTTACTGTGTACACAGGCCAGCTTAGATATCTCTTTTTGCATTTCACTGACAAGTCCAGGAACTGGCAGGATGAATGCAGCTACCACTGCAACAGAGGCGGGATCTAAAAGCTTCAAGCTGCCGTCACAATCAGACAGCAGAGCTAGAAGTCTTTCATGACTATTTCCGGGATAATCTATTAGAGCCGGAAGGATGCATCCCATGCCACATATACCTTGATAATGTGAAGAGAGGGCTTAGGGTGTGGACTTGTACCACCTGCCCTGCCCCTAAAGTGGGCTGGGTGGTTGTCTGTTTATTAGGTCTGTTTACAGTGAAGTCACGGGTTATGCTGAGATACCTTCCCCTGTTTGCGGAACACTCAAACATTCCAGGCCAAGCTGCTCCTGGCCTTTTGAGCTTTAACTGATCTCACTGAAGAAAGACTCTAGAGCTTAATGTTTAACACAGAGTTTTTGGTAGGGGGTTTCCTTGCATGTAGTTACATTGCTCTGACTGCAAATATCCTGCCTTGCTTTTTCCGAAGACCCTCACCCTATTCTGTCTAAGCTCAAGGTACCTGTCTCATTCCCCCCTCTACAGATAGAGACCCTAGCTGCTGCTAGGGAAAAGGGGTGATGACTGCTCTGGCTGCTTTATGCTGAGAGGGGGCACATAATGGGTGCAGTTAGGTCTCCATCGGTGGTCAGTTGAGAGTGCCTCGGAGGATTGGTGCTTCCATCTTGGGTTCTATTTTTATTACTATTTGTAGTTTTATGGCTTCTAGGCAAGATAGAACAAATCGTGTTATTAGGTTAAGTAGCAACACCTGGAGTTGGATTTTCCTTTTTGGAGCAACTTGACAAGATTAAGAATGCATGGAATATGAGGACTATAAATAGTAAAATTTTAATTGAAATAATGGGAGAAAACTAAAACATCTGGAGAATAATAGCTAGATATTTTGGGGAAACTAGAATTCTGGATCTAGCCTATGTCGCAATGATTAATATTAGGATTTAGTATAGATAAGGCTGCATTATTGAAACAATACTTTTTTCTAAAATCACCCTCATTTTTATTAGAAGTAACCATATTAAGAAAATAATTAACACTTGGCTTGATTATTTGCATAAGTGCAGCAAAAGAGCAGTTAATCTTTTAAATTCGCTTTGCTGGAACTTTTTACAAGGAATTTCAGATTGGACTTTAAAGGCCTCTCAAGGCCAGAAAGCCAAGCCAGATTTGCCGTCAGGTTTTGCCTGCAGTACCTGTAGATTTGGGTGAATTCCTCTCTTCTTGAGGTTCCCGAGACATTTCTGAGGTTTCTGTACCTGCCAGAAAGTGACCTTCTTTACTCACCTGTTATGGCTGCTGGGAACCCTGTAAGCAAGGTACCAGGCCAGTTCTTCCAAGGGCTTTGTTGGCTTTATAAAGTCAACCTTAGTTCCTTAAAGTTGTGTGTTCAAATGTGAGTTTACGCACATGTCTTTCAGGTAGACATTCCAGTCAAAGTCTTAGTAATATAACCAGTATTTTTAATTGGTCCTGTTACAAGGAAAGCAGATTCTTATTGAGCTTATGCAAATGAACATACTGCTATAAAATATTAAAATACTCACTGAAAGTTTTTAAATTCTGGAGGGGTCAGGTAGAGAGAAAGATAAATATTTCAAGTCTGCTTATAAAAGGTATTGTCATTTACTAAACTCTTGTTAGTTTAAGAGAAAAAGTTTAAAACACTTTATCAGCAACATTTGAAACAAAAAGGCATAGAATCATTTTCTTTAGTTTACTTAATCTTATGTAACTAATACTTGCTTTGTTGAAATCTAGTTCTTTACCAGTTTAGAAGTAATAAAAGAGTGACTTTATATGACAAAAGACTTGCAAATGACAATGGTTAAAGATCTGATGAGAGCTTACCATAAGACAGTTGACATAAGAAAATTTGGAACAACATGGATGGAGCTAGAGGGTATTATGCTCAGTGAAATAAGCCAAGCTGAAAAAGACAAGTATCAAATGATTTCACTCATATGTGGAGTATAAGAACAAAGAAAAAAACTGAAGGAACAAAACAGCAGCAGACTCACAGAACCCAAGAACGGACTAATAGTTACCAAAGGGAAAGGGACTGGGGAAAATGGGCGGGAAGGGAGGGATAAGAGGGAAAAAGGGGCATTACGATTAGCAGATGTAATGTTGGGGGGGCACGGGGAGGGCAGTACAACTCAGAGAAGACAAGTAGTGATTCTATAGCATCTCACTACGCTGATGGACAGTGACTGTAATGGGGTTGGTGGGGGGGACCTGATGAAGGGGTAGTTTAATAATCGTAATATTGCACATGTAATTGTAAATTAATGATAATAAAATAAATTATATTTAAAAAAAAGAAAATTTGGATATTTTTGTAACATAAAACATTCAGTAACAAAGTTTAGCATCATTCTTTTTTACAGTGCTTTCTAGGTAAATATGTATTAGATAAATAAGCCAAATTAGCCAAATATTTTCTTCGATGAGGAGAAAAATTCCTCTGACATGTTCCAGGGGCCCTCTGGAAAATATGGGAGTGAACTAGAGGTAAAAACACCTTTTTTAATTTGATTTTGGGAAACTGTCAGAAAATTTTTAAGGCACTTGCCTAAATAGCCTAAAAAGAATCATAAGTCACTATGAAACAATACTTATCTATATAACCAGAATGACAAAAGATTTTAAAGGCAAGTACAGGTTACACAGTTGTTAGCAAAGCTTAGCTTATAGTCCTTTTAATAGTAAGATCTCATTTTCTTAAACACTTAGACAACTTATTGAGACTTTAAGCATGAGAAACTGTTTTGACAAACAATTAGAAAACCCTTTGTAATCTTTCAACATTAAAGGTAGACTAATAAACCTTTGTTCTTTTAACAAACAAAAAATTCTGGTTTTGCTATGTACTTGATAGCAAGACTTATTTGCTTTAATTTCACATAGCATGACTATACCGATTTTTCTACAGGTTCTACAACTTTCTTTTTACATTCAGTGTTCTCCCTCTTCAGTTGTACTTTAAAACAGTTACTTTCTTTTACCCTCAACAAAACGAATTTCCATTCTTTATACCTTCTCTTATTAAACACACATCTTTTTTAGTAAGTAGAGATGTTTTCTTTATTACTTTAAGTAGCTTTAATTAGACCTTAAAACCATTAGGAACTTTAATTATCAGTGAACACTGAGAAGTGGGCTATTGTAAACCATTATACTACCATTCTTTAGATTAACAAATTTATGAACACACTTTATAATTTCTGGAACTATGTGCTTCACAGCACAATCTCTAAACACAAATATATCTATTTAGCAAAACATTAAGGTTTTAGGTTACCACAAAGATTCTCAGGCTGTTTGTAGGTATACACACTGTAACACACTGTAATACATTAACACACTATTGTTAAGATGTTTACTTGCTACACTTATTTAGTTTACTCATTCCTAACAATTATGCTTACAAAACTTTTACCAAACAATGGACAAAGTTAAGCCTCTCTTTAAGCATTTTTTCTTGAGAGATTTAACAGATAACATCAACTTCAATGACTTTAGGTGAACTTAGGCAGCTGATAACCATAAGGACATGCCTGTTTTAGTTCAACTTAAATTAGTATTAATGCTCAATATCTTTTATTAGAATTTTCTGGAAGTTTTAGAATGCTCAATTTTCACAAGCACTTGTCTTTAAATCAATTTTTATTAATACCATCCAGAGGTAGAAAAATATTTTTCATTTACACACTTAGACACAAACATACAGATTGAGACATAATGACTACAGTTAGCAATACTCTTCATAAAAGAACATATACACAGACAAACTGAAAGATTTGAGTTACTAATATTCAATTGCCTTCTTTCTTTTTAACTTACTTGATTAAAAGTATGTCAATTTTCAAGAGTACACTCTAAGGGTGAATAGTTTGCATAACTGGGTTAAGGTTTAGGTGGCCCCAGACTAACGGGGCCAATGAAGGCTCTGAACTGATAGGGACTGTGTGACCTCTTGCTGCTAGAGCCTTGATCTGAGTCACAAGCCTGTTTCGTTTCCCTGGGGCTGCAGAAAAGGAAATGCCATAGCCCCAAAATGACTGCCTCTAAGGAAAGGAGTCAATAGAATAGAGCCATTTACATGTTGGTCTGAGGTTTCAGCTTGACTACTTCACAGACTTCATTTACATTACACAGGAGAAAGTGGTGCAGGCCTAGGAGGACTGCTTTGAATGGGAAGCAAGGGAACTTTTTGCCAAGGCCAAAGATAAAATTCAGAGGCTGCCACAGACACTTATGGGGGGTCTATACTCTTAAACACCAGTTTTTTTCACGGCCTGGAAATTATCCTGCTAGTCACCCACTACACGAAATCTGATCTGTGAGACGAGGTCGGGGGTCATCTGCATCTCTCACGTAGGCAGCAGCTTAGCTGGGCTAGTCCCGTTTAAGTGGCTGATGAGCGCCCGATGTTGTGTGCCATAGACGGCTTCCTTCTATAAGGACAGTGAAAGAAAAGGCAGGCTCAGATGCCGATACTCACCTCTGAGGTTATCTTGGATGAGCCCCCGAAAATGATGCTGGGGTTCTTGTTTGCGGAGTTGAAGAATGAACTTAGCAAACAGTCAAGGTAGAAGAGCCAAGGGGAGGCTTTTATTTAGAGATAAAGTGAAAGGACAAACAGAGCTCCCGGCTTACGCCAGGAGGGGACAAGAGAGCCCTGTGCACATAATCTTGACAAATTGTAGGGCTGTTTAACATTCCTTGAGGAAGTACTTTCTATTGGAATCTTTCTGAAGGAGCTTGAAAATTTAAGGAGGGTACAGTAAAAGCGAAATTTTCCCTATCTGCCAAAGCTAAAGGAATTGTAAAAAAAAAAAAATCTTTAAGATCAATGATAACCATGTCCCAATCTTTCAGAATCATAGCTGGAGAAGGGAGGCCTTCTTGTAAAGGACCCATAGGTTTAAGGACTGCAGTAATTTGTCTTAAGTAATGTAAGAGTCTCCATTTTCCGGACTTCTTTTTTATGATGAATACAGGGGAATTCCACGGGCTTGTGGAAAATTCTAATCTATTTAGCTGAAGCTGTTCTTGAACTAGTGTGTGCAAGGCTGCCAGTTTTTCTTTATTGAGGGGCCATTGATCCACCCAAACAGGTACAGGGATAATGTTTCCCTGTCTGTGAGCCTTTTTGAAATCTCTTAATACATTATTTCAATCAGCTTGTTTAAGGGTTCCCTGTGGAGGCAACCAGTAACAATATTTTTAAATATATTTGTGAAGTTGAGCAAACTCCTTTTTAGAAGTTTTCACTCCTGATGTCTTCAGGAGAGCATGGAGTTAATTTTAAATAATCCTCTGGTTTAGCTGCTTTAGTTTCGTTTTGGCCCATTATAGTGTCCCTGACGTCTCAACCCTATCCCTACATACGCTTTCCTGGGAGTCTTACTGGATGGACGATCTTCAGAGCTTCCCCACTCTGAGTTTCAGTGTCCCTGTTCGGGTGCCACTTGTCGGACCCTCCCAGCCTCTGACCTGCAGATAAGGGAGAAGGCACGATGAAATATCGAAGATCTGAAAGGACCAGCCAGGGGACTCAAGGCTTAACAGCGCAAGAGTCATGCCGAAAAGGCACTTCTCATATTTATTGAGCAAATGAACTTAAAATGAACTTACACGCAACGCTCCTCAAGGATACTGAGACCGTGTGAGGGCGGCCCCGAGCCAAGGAACTGCTTTGGTTCTCATCATTCTGTTTTTGATCACATATCAAGAGTTGTAGGAAAAACAATCAAGTCATGTGTATTTGTACATTTGATTTCTATATTACTTCATTTATGTATTAAGCCCATTCATCCCACAGAATCAAATTAGATTTTAGAACTTTCTGAGAAACACAATAGCTGAAGCTCAATGCAGTAGATCACAAACAGGCCTGAGGAAGCTTTTGGGTTAATGAACGCTTTCACTGTGTTTATTGTGGTGATGGTTTCACTATAATTCATCAGGTTCCACACTTTAAATATGTTCAGTTTATTCCTTAAATATACCACAGTAAAAAAAATGTTTAAAAAAGCAATGAATAAGTTGAACAACAGATTAGAACTAAATAGAGAATTAGTGAAATGGAAGAAAGGGCAGATTGAAATACAGAAAAGATATAAGACATACAGAATATTGCAAGAAATTTTATCATGTGTCAGCAGGGGCCAGGAAGGAAATCAACAACATGAGGCAGAAGCATCACTGAAGAGATAGTGGCTGAGAATTTTCCAGATGGATGAAAACTGTCAAGTTATAGGTACAGGTTTAAGAATCCTTACAAATCCAAACAGGATAAATTTTAAAGCCCATACCCAGACATGGCATGGTAGAAGAACTAAAGAAAATCAATAAAACAAAGACAATTCATCACCAGCAGACTTGCACTACAGGACATACTAAAGAGCATCTTCCAGGTGAAGGAAAATTCTAGATAGAAGTAGGGAGGATGTGAGGAGGTAAAAAAGAATAAAGAGCAAGAAGAAACAAAATCAGACCAATGGTGTGTCATTCATGGTCCAGTCAGGAGAAGGGAACCAGCCCAGTTACTTGAATGAGAATTTATGTTCTGAGGTAGTTTTTAGGCCAGCGCTGAAACAGTAAAAGGTATCAGGAAGGTAGCAACTACAGGAAGCAGCTTCCAACCCTAGGACTAAGGGAACAAAGTGAAGAAGTCAGGATTATGGAATTTAGGAGATAAGATGAAGAAGCCACAGATTTGTCACCGACTCGCAAGGCAGGACACTGCACAACGGTGTGTGTGCTGGGGACCAGGGCAGTGAACGAATCCAGCCCCAGGTGTTGGGAAACCTGTACACTGAAGGCAGCTGCTGCCAGTGCGAGACAGCACTGCCCACAGAACCAGGCAGCTGAGGAAGGAGCAGGTCTTTTTCTTGCTCCTGCCCTCCCCTGAGTCCCTGAGCTCTCCCTGGTGCTAGTCTGGAGCCCGCTGGCGAAGCAGAGTGCACATTGCAGAGTGCCGGGCCCAGTGTCGTGGAGCAGAGCATGAACAAGCAGCTGTGACCTGAGAGGGCACGATAACCTGCAAACCCGCACACACTGGCTATTTAGAAGTGCAGTTCCTTCTCAAACGTCCGCAGTTCTCTGTATATCTTAGATTTCTAATTTAATACCGTTATGGTCACACGACACTCCAAATGATTTCAGTCCTTTGACATTTATTTAGCCCTGTTCCATGACCCAGCCTATATATTCTCTCCTGGTCACTATTTCAGTGCATTTGGGAAGAGTATGTATTCTGCTGCTGTTAGGAAGAACATTCTGTACAAGCTAATTAAGTCAAGTTGGTTGGTAGTATTGTTCTAATTTTCCATATCTTCTAGGTTGTGATTTTGGGGGGTTTTTTGGTTTGTTTTTAGTCTACATGTTCCATCAGTTATTGAGAGGAGTGTGCTAAATCTTCATCTGTGGTCATACGTTTGTCTCTTTCTCCCTTTAGGTCTGTCAGTTGTTGGCTTCAAGTATTTTGAAGCAGTATTTTTAGGTGCACACATATTCAAAATTGTTTGTTTACATATTTTTCAAAACAGCAGTTCCCTGAGCCCCTCTGGGGAAATCATTCCAGGTGCAGGGAGCTGCCACACATGGGTAGGTAGCCTGGTGGCTCCTACAGCAAACCTGAGCTGTGCCAGTCATCCTCGAGTCCCGCGGCGCTGGAGTGTATGTGACTCGGTGGTAGGAACACAGACTTCAGAGTCACATAAGACTCAGCCGTGCTCCTCACTAGCTGGTTCTTGAGGGAGTCCAGTTTCCCTTTTATAAACTGAAGATGTTAACCCTTGACCTCAAGAGGATTACCCTGAGGGTCCAACAGGACCGTGGATGGCAAGTGCCAAGTGCAGTTCCTGCTGTGAGGGCACTTTGCCCTGCCCTGCTTTCCTGTCTTCTCACTCACAGACTGCCTCCCATCCTCTTAGACATCAGCAGTCACAGCATTTCTTCCAAACTTTCCCAGGAAAGGCTTCCATGGAGGCACAACATTCCTGTCACCCTCCCTACCTGGGCAGCAGGGCCGGGCTTTCACAGCTCCACCCAGCCTGAAGCCTCTTGCTCCTTTTGTAGCAACAGAGCCTCCCAGTGAGGGGTGTTGTCTGGTAGTTCAAGGGCCCACCGTCAGCCCCTTGAGTTCAAGCACTAATTTGCCTTTCTAGAGGAGGTGGGCTCATGGAAAGTCCATTCTGACAGCTCCATGGTAGGAGGCAGAATGCCACTGGCCAGAGGCTGATATCTCCCTCTGTTATCCACTCGTACTGGTGTAAATGGAAAGAGATTCTGTAGGGGGAGTTAAGAAGCTCACAGAACCAGACAGACTTGGCTGATTGGAATCAGGGGCCTCAGGTCTCTTCCCTTCTTGCCTCACTCTGCTCCTGCCCTATCTGTCACCCAGCTCTTGTCCTTGCTCTTCCCCAGGATGTAGACTGTGTCCTACAGATTGGGTGGACATCACCACAGCAGCTCCAAGCTGCTAACATTCCAGTTTAGCAATCCCAGGGGAAAGAGGGCTTCTCCCTCTCAGATTCATTATGTAAAAAAGGATTCTGATATAAAAAGGGATTCTGATTAGTTCATCTTGGGTGACAGAGCCACCCTTTGGACAAACCAGTTTGGCCAAAGGGAACGGGTGCTGTGATTGGCCAAGGCCTGGATCATATGCTTGTCCTTAAAGCCACAAAATGGGTGTATCATTCATTAGTGGCAGCCCTACCAGAGCCATGTGGAATTGCAGGGTGGGCATGGGGAATAGGAACAATGACTCTCTTAGCCCAAAAAAGGGTGATTATGGGTAAACAAAAACAGCAGACATACTGACCAGTATGTGGGCACCTGGGAAGTCGGGGGGCTGATTTGTGAGCAAAGCATCGGTCTCCAGGTGTGTGTGTCAGGGTACAGTCCCTGTGCTCTGTGAAGGCCAGTGAAGCAGCCCTGCTCATGGTAGAAAATACTGTGGGTGGGAGAGCCTAGCATCCAGAGGCCCTGGCTCTGAGCTCAGATACATGAAACTTGGCTGTGCCAGTTACTAGCTCTAGGACCTCAGGCAAATTACTTAACTTCTCAGAGCCTTTCTCTCCTACAGAATGGACAGTTTTGATGAGTCTGTGACATTTTACCCTGTTAAAATTCAGTGATTGCTTATTTTTTCTGTAACCAGTTATTCCAGTGCACTACTCCATTCCCACGGGTCTGAGAGTCTTTTTCTTCTTGTTCTGCACTGATTTCATTAGACCAGCTCTTCAAGTTCTAGGTCTCCTAGCCTTGGCCTGCACACTGACGGGTGTGTTCATAGGATGACCAACCATCAGCCATGTGCCCGTTTCCAGAGGTTAGTGGGTGGTCCACTAGGACAGTTCTCAGAGGGAAACAGAAGGCACTGCAGCTAGAGAGCAGCCTGGGGCCCTCGGGAAGAGGAGTGTTAGCCTGGGCCTACAAGGCGGTACTCCTTCCCTCTGTGGGCTTCACGTGAAGGCTGCAGCTAAAAAAAATGGGAATAGGGGTTTTGGGCTCAAACTCCTCCCTGTCTGCTGGATTGTAGGACGAATGTAGTCAAAGAGAAATTGTGAGTGTGGCAATGGCTCAAGCCCTGGAGGAGGTGCGGAAGCAGAGGGAAGAGTTCCAGCAACAGGTAGGCCCCATGCGACCCTGAGGTGTGGGCTGAAGGGTGATGCCCCTCCTCAGTCCTAAGGATGACCACATTACCTTCCCATCTGTCTAGGGCAGAGGGTGGTCACAGGTCTCAGGAATGCTGCCAACTGTGTCATTCCCCTGAGGTCTCTAGGAAGATGGGAGGAAAATGCTGTAAAAAAAATCCTCACCCCACAGGATGGCCTTTTTGATTTTTAATGGCCAGTTATTGTTATAAACATCACCTGGGAAAAAACATCACCTACTGGGCTCTATTCTCTGAACGGAGCCATCCCTGCCTGCAGGCCCTAGAGACCATATACGGTTGCGCTTTCAGCAGGAAGGGTGGGGAAAGCCTTCCTTTGAAGATAGACACAGTGTGAGGCCCCAGACCTTCTAGGTAACTGGCGCTAGGCCTTTGGTAAGTCTCTCAAGTTGCCTCTGAAAAGACTAGGATAATCACACCTTCCAGGATATGGTAATGAGGTCATGTATATCCACTACTGGGCACATTGCAGGCACTCAGGACATGGAAGTTATGGTTGTAATAGCTTGTTGGTAGGCTGGGTGGAACAGCCACATCTCTGGTAGGCCCACCATGGCCAGAGGGGCAGGGAGGGTGATTTCCTGCGTGCAGGGCCCCTGACAAAGAAAGCTGATCTGTGTATTTATAGGAGCAGAGGTTAGCTTGGGGTCTGTTGTAGGCTGTGGGCTTCAGGGAAGCATTTGTGGTGGGATTCACTGGGGACTCTGGGTAGTGGAAAAATGGAGATTCCTTTAGGAGAGATGCAGTTACTCTGCCAGCCTTATCTCATTCTGGTTTCTCTCTGTAAGACTGCTAACCTGACAGCCATAATAGATGAAAAGGAGCAGAGTCTGCAGGAAAAAACTGAAGTTATTCTCCAGAAGGAGCAGGATATTCTCCAGCTGAAGAAAGGTGAGAGTCTGCCCCTGGCCCTGCCCCTGGCCCAACCTGTTCCTCCCAGCACTCATGCCCTGAGGTGGCTCAGTCATGGGGCAGCGTGGAGCCCACCAGGCTCGTGGTGCTCATCTACCTGCTGCCTGGCCTAGGTCATGACTGTGCCCTGCTGCAGACGTACCAGCTGCAGAGTGAGCTGGAGGCCCTGAGAAGCTTGCGGGCCGCGGAGCCTGATGCAGCCGCTGCTCGGGAGGACCTGCTCTCCGTCAGTGAGCCTCACGTAAGACCCATCTTAGCCCACCAAGTCCATGTGCAGTTGGCCAGGATGAAATATAAAATGAGTCTGCTTAACTGACTAACTAGGAGGCTGTGAGCCCTAAGGAGCCCAATGGACATGGCAGCCCCTGTCAGGGTTCAGGGTGAAAGCCCTTTCCAGCAGACTCATCGCCTAGATTGCTTATTGTCCCTCTGGAAGGCCCGGGGTGAGATCTCCATAACAGAAGTTTGTTTCCTGGCCAGCTACTTGTTGGAACACACCAGTCTGCACCTTTGGCACGAGTCTGGTCCCCTTCCCCATGGACTTGTGGCTTAGCCTGACATTACATTCCTTGCTCTCAACTTGCCACCATCACTTGCTGTAGGTAATCTCCCAGGCCATGCAGGATCCTGCATACCAGCTTCCAGTTGCGGAGGAAATCCCAAATGGTGAGGTGGCAGCCATGGATCTCGGGCAATTACAGAAGGAAAAACAGGACCTGGAGCAGCAACTTTTGGAGAAAAATAAGGTGAGAATGCTCTTTACTCAGCTGTTTGTGTCTCTACTCTTTCCCCATCCTGTGCCTCAAACTGTTCAGTCCCTTCTTGGAGAGTTTTGCTGATTCCCCTGCACATCTCTAGGGGGAGAGATGGCCTCTCATCAGTAGGGCTTCTTCCTGGGACTCATCTTGCCATGCCTGCCTCTCACACCCGCCGGTCGTTCCTCTCCCCACCGAGAGAATGTCCAGAGAATAACAGCTTAAGCAGCAGTAAATCTAGGTGTTCCCAACCAACTCTGCTATCACCATCTGGGTCGTATTGGACCAGTCACCTTACTTCACTTCCTTTCTGTAGCTGTGAAATGACAGAAATACCTGCTTTTAAGTGGTTGTTTTTGAGCTGGGGAGGTAGGGAATGAAATGGACGTGTTTGTTAGCTGTCCTGTAAAATTTCTGGTACTTGGTAGAGGCTTAATAAATGTCCTGATTCCATGCATCCGGCCAGGCCTGTGCACCCATAAAGGCAGGGTCCCACTTGGTCCTGGTTTTCAAATGCCCTGTGAAGTTGTGTGCTGGCTAGTTATTGCTCTGGCCTGAAATTCTGTCCCCAAATTGTGAGCTTTGGGGGATGGGAAGGCATGGGTTATTTTAGGTGTTTAACAAAAGGAAAAGTGTTCATTCTCTCTCTTTCTCTCTCTCACACATTTAACCTCTTAGTGTGAAATATAAAATACAGAAAAGTGCACAATCACTGTGTCCCCCAGGGTCCAGCCCTTGGACCTCATGTCTAAATTGCACTCACTCCCTTGGCATCTCCCTGTACTGTATGCTGCTGGCTCGCACATCATTCTCTCAAGCCCACAAAGCTTCCATGAGCTCTAGACCACATGTCCATCTGCTCTATATCTCCACATGAATGTCTGAAAGGCATATGAAACTTAAAACATCCAAAACCAAACTTGAGGTTCACCATGCTCCCTAGCGCCTACTGTCATGTTTCCTTTTCAGTAAATGGCAAAAACCTTGGTGTCATCCTCAACCCCCTTATTTTTTCCACAACCAACATCCTAACCATTAGCAATCCTTTTGGCTCTCCCTTCAAACTATAACCAGAATGAGCTGCATCTCATCCCAACACTGCTACTACCCCGGCCAATTGACCATCCTCTTTCCTAGAGAATGGTGTTGGGCTCCTAACTGGTTTCCCTGTTACTGCTCTGTTCCAGCCCTCCGACAACATCCCGTCTCTCTATAAAGGCTGAAATATTTCAGTGGCCTGCAAAGCTGTGTGTGGCCTGGCCCCTTGTTGCCCTTCTCACCATACCCACTCTGCTTTCCCAGCATTCTCTCTTGGCTACACTGGCCTTGCCTTTCTGTGAATACCGAGCAGCCTCCCACCTCAGGGCCTTTGCACATGCTGAGCCTTCTGTTGCAAGATTCTTTGCCCAATTACCTTCACTCCCTTCATGGTGTCATTTGTCAGTAAGGCCCCCCTGCTACCCCTGTCAGCCCTCACCACCAGAACTCTCTCTCCCTGTACCCTGCTCTTTTGTCCACCACCTCTTACTACCTCTGATACACTGTATGTTGGGTATTGACATTTCCCTCTTGAGGGCAGATGTTGTTTTTTTGTTTTGTTTATCTCTGTTCCCCCAGCCTGTACAACAGTGTCTGGCACATAGTAGGCTTGTAATCAGTATTTGTTGGATGAATTAATGAATGAGCCAAAAACCTAGAAAATCAAGTCATAAAATAAAATATCTGATGTATTTTTTGGAGAATGCCCAGCTTCCTGGTCAACCAAGAGAATACAGATGAAAACAACTCATTACTATTTTATAAAATGAGTTGTGTTGGAGGCCGTTCCATGTGCCTGGCAGGAGCTGGTCCTCTGACCCAGGCATCTCACTCCTCTAGACAAACTGTGGAGCTGCTTCTCTGAAGAAAACAAAGGCTGTTACAGCTCTGCTTGAAAACGGAAACTCAGCTACACAATAAGGCATGGCACTCCTAGAGTTACTGTCACGTTTATAACTAGGAAAATTGTAGAAAGCTGTGAAAACTCCAATAAATAAAAAATACTGTTCGAAATTCTAGCTACTCAATGCAAGAATGGTGACAGAGACAAGAAGTCCATAGAAGGAACTCATTTTGATACTAAAGTTTCAGATTTGGGAGAGATTCTTATTTAATTTTTTTCCTGTATTACTGATTATAAATTCTTTTCATTGGAAAAACGAAGTTCAGCCCTTCTAGCAATTATTCGAATGTGTAACAAACTACTTTGAAGGCTCATAATACTTATTAGACTAAAAATAAAATAAGTAAAAGATATCAAACCCAGTGTTGGTGGATTGTACAGAAAAACCATGAACTTCTACACTGTTCAAAATAAGTATTGCCAGTTCTTTTCCAGAAGGCAATGGTGATGATGAAAAACATAAATTTTGGCCTGAGTATCCTGCTTGGGGATCATAACACATAAAAATAATTTTGAAGGACAGAATATATTGTACAGTGATGTTTCTAGCTGTGCTGCTTACAGAGGCGAGCACTGAAAGCAGTCCTGAGGACCGAGCCCGTGGGGAGGGGACAGCGGCACTGCAACATTCACGTGCACTGCAGAGGGGTTCTGACCACTCCAGTGCCACTGAGGGGCCTGGAGAGCAAGTGTGCGAAGCAGCAGCACGTGAGGGAGAGAGCCTGAGGCAGCAGCTCTCAGGTGACAAGGCAGGGGACTTCTGACAGGGACGTGGGGGCCCAAGAGGGTGTCTGCTCTGTTGTCCTTTGCACCTTAAAGATGGTGAAATGTGTTTAATGAATTGCTTTTTTCGGGGGTGGGGGATTTGTTTCAGACCATAAAGCAGATGCAGCAGAGGATGCTGGAACTCAAAAAGACTTTGCAGAAGGAACTGGTAAGTGTCCCTCTCCTTCGCTGCCTGTACCCTCCCCAGCTTTCCCATCCTCCTGGAGTCCCTTGCTGCCTGAGAATGCTGTGCTTCCCCTAGTTGATTGCAGTGGTCTCTGGGAAGTCAGATGTTGGCTGGTGGGACAGTGGCTTTGCCAGCTTCTACATGCCTCTGAAAAGTGGCTGCATGACCTCGCCTGCCTTCTCCAAGCCTATATGTTGTCTGAGAAGTCAGTGAAGGAATGTGTGCACAACATGTGAATGGGACAGTGGCAGACCTGGCCACAGGAGGACACAGTACCTCTGCCCTGGTTGGGGCACTCACTGCCCCTGGTGTGTCCTGACACGGATTAAGGAAATGTCTAAATGTCCCCAGATGACTTCTCCCCCTTCTCAGCCGTCCACCTCAGCTGGAGGGACTGAGCCACCTTCAGACACTGGTGCTTCTTTCCCAGCGGGCCTTTCTGCCCTGCTATGTGCAAGGTGTGGGAGGGAGCCAGCAGGTGATCGCAGCCTGGGCCAGATGAATTGCTCAGGTGATTTTCAGACCTATCTTGAAGGGCTCAATGTTAACATCTTTCCATTGGTTTTTCAGAAAATCAGACCCGATAACGAGCTCTTTGAAGTCCGAGAGAAGCCTGGCCCTGAGATGCCAAACCTGGCCCCTGCTGTCACAAATAATGCTGACCTGACTGATGCCCGTGAGGTCAACTTCGAGTACCTTAAACATGTGGTTTTAAAATTCATGTCCTGTCGCGAATCTGAGGTAAAGGGCTTCTGAGTTGCTTTTTGGGTTCTGAGTTCCACCCCAGGGTCTGGCTTATTTGTCTAAGACCTGCATGGCTTCCCACCAAGTCCCTCTCTTTCTTCCTCTCCCATATTCCAATGTCACCACTGGCATGGAGACTTAGTCCTTTCTCCAGCTGGAATTGACCTGACTGAGCGGCAAGCAGGGGGCGTCAAGTGAGGAACTAGCTCCTGGGGGATGTGGGTGGGATGCTGAGGCCGGAGTCCAGGGCACTGGGTCTGCCCAACATCCCGCGTAGTCGCTGTGGGTGTTCTGGATGATCTTGCCGGTCCCTGACATAAAAGCGGGAGGGAGGGGAGAGAAAGAACCTGTCAGACCTCAGAATGCTGACTTCACCCTCCACATGGTCCTTCCTAACCAAGTGGGGGGCAAAATGAGGAAGTTTGCTGTTAATCCCCGACTGTCCCCCCACCACCTCACACCCCCTCTCCCCTCCACCAAGGCCCATTGCAGCCAAACTTTGTTTCAGGCTTTTCATCTTATAAAAGCTGTGTCGGTGTTGCTGAACTTTTCGCAAGAGGAAGAGAACATGCTCAGAGAAACCCTGGAGTATAAGGTAGGGTTCCCTGGTCTGCTGTCCTGCTTCTAAAACACCTTAGTTACCTGCACTGGCAGAGGAGACCGGCTCCCAGCTGCATTAGCGGCTCAGAGGTGCTTTAAATGATGAACTCAGGCAGTAGTTCCTGAAGACATGCTTTGTACTACAAGTCCGTGCTGACCTGACCAACAGGCCTTGTGTTTTCCAAAGCACGTTCGTTGGTATCGCTTCATTCATGGGTCTTCATCTGGGCCCAGTACCCAGATGTTATAAAAATTAGAAAAGAAAAATATTCAAAAAGTACCTGCATAAATTATATAAATAGCAAGATTTGAAGGAAGAATTAATTACCTGCAGTTGCACTACCTTGTTCTTGGCAGCTTGTTTTTCCCCGGTTGCCCTGCCTCACTTAGAGTGAACAGGCTTTCCTCCCTGCAGACTGGTTCTGCAGCCATCATGTTTGTGGCTCTGCTAGCAGCGGCTCAAGAAGGGGGAGGTCAGGAGGGAGGCGGCCCAGGGGCCTCTTTCAGCCTCCTCTGCCCTGCTCCTGCTTCTCATCTCAAGAGCCTTTTCTGTTTCAACACAGATGTCGTGGTTTGGGTCCAAGCCAGCTCCCAAGGGCAGCATCCGGCCATCCATCTCCAGCCCTCGGATACCATGGTCCTAGGTGGAGCTCCGCACAGGTGGGGCTCCACGGGCTGGCACTTTTTCTGTGAAAAGAACACTGACACACCAGTCTGGGTGGGTTTTTAATCACTGTAACTGCAGTATTTTGTACAAGCGTCTCAACATTGTTTACAAGACTTAAGGCACGCTTCCCTGCGGACTGATGTGAACCTCAGGAGGTAGCTGATCCCATGTCATTCTGGTCACTAAAAGGGAAGGTCCTGGCATTACCCACATTTCCACAGCGCTGCTAAAATCCCAGCTCCGCCAGCTGTGATGCACCTGAATCCTCTAACTTTTAATGTTATCACTTAAAGCTGAAGCCATCAGCATCTATCAGAGGAGGCAACCGAGCCGTCATGTAGTGATGACACTGGCCTACAGACAGCCCTTTGAAACGGTGCCCAGCAGGCCATGCCCCCTGCTGCTGCCACAGGGAGCCAACTCGGAGAAGGTGGCTTTTTAAAATGCCCTTCCCTGTTCACGTGTTTGAGTTCAAATGAGTTAGAAGAGGCTTTTTGACCCTTCCTCTCCAGAAAAATTATTTTACCTTGTTTCTCAAACCACCTAGAACTTTAGATGTGCACATCTTTAAGGTCTTCTGGAGCCCATGTGGATTAATGAATATGCAACTTTCTGACAGTATCTCATTTTACTGAACAAAACTAACAAATGCATAAAAAAATCCTTAGTACCAAATACACTCAATTGCCTTTTTAATGAATGTACTTGTCTTGGATAGGTTGCTGGTAAACCATTTTAAACTATTTTTTATAGATAAACCTCTCCACTATTATAAACACGGCTTCTGTATTATAAAATCCATTAACTGGTATTCTTAAAGGAAAATCAGAGCATCATGAGAAAATTATTTCTAAGATTGGGATTCCTGTCCCTTTGTACTTCTACTAGCCTTCTGCGGCATCTGCTTCCCTTTGAAGCAGTGGTGGTACTTCATTTGTTTTGCTCTTAATTCTGTGTTGTCACACTGAGCAAATGCTAATCACATGTTTCCTACTGTTAAGGACAGTCTGCTGTATTCAAAGGAAGCAGCAGCTGGCCTTCCCCACCAGCCTTGACCAAAACATTGGAGGTGGTGTGCCTTAGAGCCACCACCCTCCCCCTCGTTCTACCCCCAAATATTTAAGACAACACTACAGTCATATATGGCACCCAGCCTGCCCCCAGCTGGCTGCAGTACTTGCGAGCAATGCAGATGGCTCTGGTAGTGACTGATAAAAACTTGTATTCATTATTAAGGAAAAGGGAACATGCTTGCCCTGGATAAGCCACAAAATCAAATCTAAAGGGAAACTGCTTACTGATTTATAGTGTAATGAAAGTTTCACTGGTTAAACAAAAAACTGAGTAACTGGGACTCCTAAATTTATTACCAGTTACCAATGATGTAAGGTTACATTTCTCAAAAATGCTTAGGGTTAAAATATCTAAAAAAGGGGGAGGAATTTAGCCAGCCTACTACGTTCCCATAGACTTGGAACTACCAAGCAGCATGGCCTTTCACCCAGTTTGGGCTGCCATCCAAGTGACCTGTTCTCCATTATGTATCTCCTCCTGGGGCTCTCCCTATGGATGTCTGGGGTTTAGAAAGACATTTCCCATTTACCTGGTGGGAACGCAATACAGGAGTCCCTTCTGTAAATTTGATGAAGGGTGGCTTTGCTGGCTGTGCCAGGAGGGAGTCAGTCCCTAAGATGTGGTTCAGGGCTTGCCAGACGCAGCTGCATCACAGCTTGGGAGCCCCGCCAGCTCCTCTGAGGCGCCCCCCAGCCCTTGAGCTGGTCTCACCCGTTCCCTTCCTCCCATCCCCCGATCCCTCGGCAGCTTTAGGTGTAGTTTGGAGCTCATCACTAAGTCTGTATTTACTTAGGGAGGATCCATTCTGATTAGGCTTTCCTCCTGCATGTTGAGTTTCTTTCAGCTTTAAGAGGAAGAGTGGAATAAGTGATTTAATGCACTTTTACTTGTACAAAACATTGTGATACAGTATATATAGCCCTTTATATGAGCATTAATCTTAATCTCTCCATGTTGTAAATAGGAATTCTGTTATCTGAACTACTGTAGAAAATTCATTTGTGGTGTCACATACTTTTTGATTAAAGTTCTTTAATCCAGATGCAACTGCATGGGTTTTATTTGGTATAGTTGGTATGTCAATCTCTGGCTTGTTAGATTTAGTACATTGTGTCTATATACTTCAAGGGCTATAGAATGGAGCCTCCAGGTTGAAACGTGGAGCTGTAAGGAGTGGCGCACTCAGAGCCTGGAAGCTCTGCCCTTTCTCCATACCTTGCTCCATGCATCTTTCCATCTGGCTGTTCCCAAGTCATAAACCAGCAATCTAGTAATTAAAAAAAGGGGGACAGACGGACTATAGAATTTTTGTCTTTCAGAAAGAACCTCCCCAGACTGGTTTTGGGTGAGTAAATACATATAATTACATATAACTTAATGAAGCCAGCAGCCTGGTTCTACTGCTCAGGAATGATGGGCATTCTGCAGAGCAGTAAGGAAAGGTTGTGTCACTGGTCAACGTCTGTCCCAAGGCTCGAATGACTGGGAAGAGCTTCAAGAGTATGAATAGAGTCCTCAACCTTTAACAGAAAGTAAACTGTAGTCATATGTGCCAAGAAGGAAAAAATTGCATCTTTGCTCTTCAGAGAGGATCGCTGTTAGTGGTCATAGGCAAAAAAATGTTCCTTTTATATCTGCAGGCTGATTGCTACATGTTTTTTGCTTTTAATCCTTTAAAGAATTGTCTATGTCATGTTAAAACAGCCAGACCCAGAGTCAGCAGGTGTCTGAGGCCCACTCCCCAAAGACCCCACAAAGTGCAGCCACACAAACGGGAGAGACTTTTAAAGCCCAGGTCGATTACTGAATGTCTGGCACTTTATTAAATAAGTGCCAAATTTACATGCAAATCAAAGGAGTTAGAAACAAAATTATTCGGCAAAACATCTCTCCATAGCGGCCAGCAGCTGTAGCCCAGGCCTGAGGCACTGCTGTGGCCAGAGGGCTAGGTTCCCATGCTAGCTACCCAGGGACAGGGACAGTCATCTACCACACTCCACATCAAGTTTCTAGAACAGTCAACCTCTTATTCATTACTATCCCATTCACTGCCCATTTTTTTACATACATGAAATGCACCACAAAGTATATACTAATAAGCCAAGAGCTTTATTGATGCAGCAGGCACTTTACAATGAATCCAAGAGAGCCTGCCTTCTCTGGGAGGGTGGGATATCTGTACAAACCCTTGAGGGTTTTCCACTTGAAAAACACCAAGCTCTCCCTCTGACCACAGCCCTTAGATCTGCACCTGCCCAAATCATCCCCCCCTTTTAAACAGGCAGTGCACACAGGCCTGTGCTGCTGACCAGCACTGGCCAGCCTCTCCAGGAGACAGTCACAATGTCAGCTCTGCAGTACTCGCAGACATAGGCATAGACTATCAGATCCTGCAAAGGACTTAGGAAACAGCAAGACGATTTCTCCCTCCACCTTGAATATAAAATACACTTCAGAGGATGCATGTCCTGAAATAGTTGGGAGTTCCTAGGAAGATGGTCTGTTGTCAATACCTTCTTCACCAGCCCGTGCATCCAAACTTCTTCTCAAGGTAACATGAGTCTTTTTTTTTTTAAACAGTCTTTCTTGCTGTAAGAACTCTTATAATGGAGCCAAGTCCTCCTACTGCTAATGCCTGTGGGGGCAGGAAAAGGAGACATTATTAAATGAGATCTGTTGGCCAAGAGGAACCTGGCTTGTAGGGTAGATGGAATCATGCATTCCCAGACCTAGGTCCCAACGTGTCACAGACCCTCTGAAAAAGGATTCCTGCAAGGCAGCAATAGCAGTCACATTTTAGGATTGGAGCCCCATCCTGGAGACAAGGGTCCTGAAGGGCTGCCAGCTCTGGAGGCAGCAGCACTGGGCTTGAGAACATTGTTACCAAGCACGCACGCACACACACACACACACACACACACACACACACACACACACACACACGCATGCATAGCAGAACCGCTGCCCCCCCCCCCGCCCCCCGTTTGCCTTTTGTTTCTGACCTGCCAGCATTGCCCTCAGCGCTTAAGTAGATGCAAGCCCTTTACAGCTGCCTCCAGGAGTCCTCATTACAGGCTCCAATAGAGCAGAGCACCATGTCGCCTTAAAGGGGCCAAAGGGCCTGGCCTTCGTATCATGCAGAGGGCTCGCTTAGCTCCTGCAGTACCACAGCCGCCCCTACCCACGAAGCCCAGGAGCTCACCTTCCAGCTGAGCAGGCAGAGCACACCCACCCGCAGGACCAAAGGCCGGCACTGGAGCCCAACACCAAGGCTGCCAAGTGACTGACCCCTCAGCAAGAGAACCACTTCATTAAAACCACAGAGCCTTTTGGGAAGGACGTGTTAGTAATAGCTTAGTCTCCTGTAATGGTGGACAGGACAGGCTTCCTGCAGCTCTACAGTGCAAGAGGACATTGGCACACAGGGAAGACACAGGCCAGACAGGTGGCTTTGCTCCTGTACCAACCCAAGCAAAGTACAGACACAGCCTTTTCTGCTTCAGGTGGATGAAGGCCCTATTCAGTGATGGTCAAGGTTTCTGCCACTGCCTGCTCTGGCCTGATGAGGCTGAGGCTGGAGCAGGAAGCCCAAAGAGCCGGCCAGATGGCTCAGCCTACATTCCTAAGACCCCCCGACCACCACTTCCATCAATGCAAAGAAAATATTATGAAGCCCCAGCCACCAGCAAGCCCGCCTTCCTCCCACCTGCGACTACCCATCTACCCTGCTGTGCCAAGTCACCTGCCCCATGACCTGCCTGGCATAAATCAAGAGCTAAAGCAACTGTGATTACTAGTGATCGTGAACTTTACCAGCTGCTTCTTTGGGAGAGGTGAGTGATCAGGTGTCCCAAGGTGCTTTAAGCATGGCCCCTTATTCTCATATGCCTATCAGACTGTCCTATGTTCTGGAAAATCTGGCCTGCTGATTTGAACTCTGGGGTTGGAGTGAGTCAGTGTGCTTGCCTGTGTGGGCAATGTATTCACATACCTTTTCATGCCACTGGAGTAACACTGCACTGCTATTTTCTGTGGGCTTCTCAAACCCTTTATAAATGTACTTCATTAGCAAGTCAATGCCATTTCTGTCCAGTGACTGCACAGCCTGCTCAATTTCACTGCTCTTAAAATTTGTAAGTACTTTCAGCACCACACCCTGGGCTCGTTCCTACAGAGGAAAAGAGAAAGGGAGTGAGGCCCAGAGCCACAGCAAAGGCACACCCACGTCCCCCCGCAGGCAGAAACACCAAACCAGAACAAGGGGTCAGAACTCATTAGAAACACTGCCCAATTTCTAACACTAGAATGGTTTTAAAAAAAAGGGCTGAAATTATTTGATTGATTTAAATTTCAACATATCCCTTATTTATGCCAACTAAGCTTTTCCACTCATTTTGGGAGAAATAAGTGTTTTCCAAGGGAGAAGCAAGCATCACTATTTCTGGTAACACCAGCAAGGCCTTAGACTCTATAGGATCACAACTGTGGAGATCTGTTTTTTTTAGAAAAGCAGGTTTACTTGGCTGCAGCTTCCCTCTGCTTTCACATCCACGAACAGAGAGGCTGCTCCCTCCACCTTTGAGAAGTGCGGCTGCTGATTACATCAAGATGCTGCCACAAAATTGCAAAAACCCTGCTTCAGAAACCCCTTTCCCTGGACGAAATTTTAGACAGCATCAGCACTGAAACTTCAGACAGCCTAAGGGAGACAGTAAGCACAACTCTACCTTCTTTTTCAGGCTGGAAGTCTCAGAAGCACTGAAAATCATTATGCAAGTGAAGCCTACTGAATAGCCTATAAAAGCTAGCCACTGTAAGCCCCACCTGGCAAGCTCATTTGTTGTTTGCTAATGAGCAAGGTCCAGCTCACTTCACACCCCTAAGGCCCTGAGGAGAAGAGCCTCTTTGGGGAGCTTCTATTACAAACACTGACAGCTTTGATGGCAGGAATGCCAGGTGGCTTCCAGGGAAGCACTGCCCAGCAGACACTCCCTTGGTAGAGACTCACTGATAACGCGGAGATGAAACAGACACTGTCCAGAGCCCCAGGGAGCTCACGTTCAGCTGGGGACACGGACAACCACAGCCATGGTTCCACCACCACCCAGCAGAGCTGCAGCGTGACCCTCTTTACCTTCACAGCTTGATTCTTGGTGTTGACAGGCGAGTTCCGCAAGGCTGCATGAAATGCCCGAAGCATATCCCCTGTGCATCACCACCAGTTAAGGATGGCTGGGCTCAAGCAGGTCCACGCTTTTATTCATGACTAATTTAAAAATCAGCTCAAGAGAGTACTCAGATGGCATAGTATCCACATCCACCCACCTCCCACTGCAGCTTGCAGGTGGGCACCGCTTGTTTAGAGGGTAGCCTGTAGCTTTCCTGAGCCAGGTGGAAGGTGGCGGGCACCCCTGCCAACCCCGCAAGCCCTGCCTTCCGTGCCCCTTAAGCCTCCCCCCGCAAAGCAGGTTGGATTGCTGCTGCCGTGGAAGGTAGTAACAAAGCAACTGCCCTCACAGGGTCACTCGCAGCAAAATGACTGAGCTCACTTGCACCTGCTCAGCCCCGGGCACTGTATCTGCCCTTCCTGTACCCTAACAACATGTGAGGTTATCATTCTCAAAAGAGAAGATCAAAAACACGAATGGTAATCTCTTGATCCCAATGCTTTGTATCAGTTAAACTATTAAAAAGAGTTGAGATGATGTGCTAAAACATCTATCTTTTAAAACCTGTTCTGGTGAGCAAGGTTCCCAACTGCTGCCAGAAGGGAGCTTTTCGTCTAGAAGAACCTTTTGTTCAACAAAATGAGCTCATCATCCCTGCCAATTCCACAAACTTTAGTTGCAATCCTGATATACTCTTTGCTGAGTTCTGAATCCCCAGCACTCAGAAGAAAATTACAATCTGGGCTAGGTCCCCAAAGGTGACACCTATTTTAAACTGAATTACATCAGCCAACTTTCATTTCCTCATCTGAAATACTGGCTTCAGCCAAAAAGCTTCAAAAATAGAACAAGAAATGGCTTCTGCCCAATCAAGTCTCTACTCCTGTTCATGCAGTGATACCCACGTGTGAACAGACAAAGCCTCCAGAGCAAAGCTGAGTCCTTTCTTCCCCAGTGAGGGCTCCATCTTGACTGAGCTGGGCCCATGCCACCCGGGAAGCCACTCCTGCCGAATTCCCTAGCCCCTACTGGGCTCTGACCCAGCTCCCTGTATCTATCAGCTTTGGAAGTCCTTTTCTCAGTCAGGAGAGGCCCAGTTGATACCAGCCATTGATAACTTCTACCTCAGAACTCTTTTCTAATTTGGTGTCCCAGAGCAATACGCAGAGTCCCAGAAGCTTAAAAGGAAACGCAGCCTGGCACTCTCCACTAACCAGCATGTTTAGCCAACACTATCACTCAGAAGATGGAGCAGGAAGGGGAGGGTGACACTGCTTTAGTAACCTCTCCACATGCCTGTCTGCGAATCAAGTATTCACTAGAGGTGCTGATGGGTGGGAGCCTTCAGAGCTGGGAGATCTGGGGGCCACAGAGGACACACCATGTACCAGGCTGGCCTCTACATCGGCTGGCTTTGGGCCTTCTGAGAGAACAGGCTGTGGAGATGGGGAATCCTGCCCAGCCCCTCATCTCCTCTAGGTCAGGGTTTCTCAATCCTGGCACTACTTACATTTTAGACCAGATGGCTGATGTGGGGCTCTGTCCTGTGTACTGTTATTTACCAGCATCCCAGCCTCTACCCACTATATCGCAGTAGCACTCCCCAAGTTGACAATCAAAATGTCTCCAGACATTGCCCAATTTCCTCAGGGGGAAGAGAGAGTGCAAGACCACTCAAAAACACTACTCTGGACAGATCCCTGCCCCAGAGGACCAGAGGCGCGTTAGTGAGAAAGAAAAGGAACTTAGATAGGGAGAAGAATCAGTCTCACTTTAAAGGCACTGAAATTTGTAGCTAAGAGGAAAGAAATGACCTGCCCAAGATCACAGAGCTAGCCTTTAAATTCAAGTATGCCGGACTCCAAGGCCAAGCTCTTTCAGTCCCCTGCTGCTACTCTAGCCGCAGGCTCAAGCTGTATGTCTAGGACACTTGCTGTGTGCCCAGCACTATGCTGAAGCCTTTTAAGATATGGTCCAGTGATGCTCCTGTGGAACCTGTAAGGCCAGCATGGCTCTCCTTTTAACAGAGGACGCTGCTGAGGTTCAGAGAGGGTATGTGACCTACTCAAGGTCACACAGCTACCGCCCAACAGAGCTGGGTCTGCACAGATGCACAGCCCACGTTCTTTCCAGTTCATCTGCATGATTTTCCACTATGACTTGCTTCCCTATACAGCAATATGTCTGCCTCCTCTCTACATTACCCCACTACAATCAATCAACCCCATCCCTACTCCTCACCTCTGTCATACGGCTACTAGAAACCTGTTAGGCAGTTTAAATTCAATGATCTAATCAAAATCCCTTACCTAGCACATGACAGAGACTCAGTAAATAGTTCCTTCCTCCCTCCATTTGCCAGGATTTCAGTTATGGTCTGCTAACGTCCCTTTTCCCCAATCCCAAGAGGTACTCTCTCTATGGTAACAAGGTTTCTGTCACTGCCATTAGTGCAGAAACCACAATCCCCTGGAAGTGCTAAGCGTAGCCTCCAAGCAGCCTCAAGGAGGCTATCACTAGTCGGGGGGGTGGAGGGGGGGGCAAAAGATGACCTTCAGCAAGTCCCTGCAGCACCAGGACCAAGACAGCAGATAACCAGACCTTGTTCTCCCCTTCTGTGGATGGTTGAGCCACAGGCCTGATCCCTGAGCCCTTCTGGCACTGCCTGTTCATAAGCCAGGTCCTGCACCAGACCGCAGAACCAACCTCATGACCCCACTTCACCAGTGGGGGGGTGATCCTGATGAGGCAGGAATACAAGTTTGAATCTCCACCTTTTAAAACACGTTCTTGTCCAAACAAAGTCTTAAGGTTTTTGTTTTAAAGGCACAGTGGAGTACCACTGCAGGACTCCTCCCAAAGGCAGTCAATGCGTCTGACTTCCCAACCCAAGCTGAGTCAACTGATTAAACACCCAGAACCTGATTTATATACAGCATGAGCCCTGGCAAGTGCGGGGGAGGGGCAGCGTTTCCTGTAACAACATTTGAATAAAGAAAAATTCTTCCTGTGAGAATAAGTCAGCTTCCTATACTCAAACTGCTAAAGGACCAAGCAGGCTGTGACAATCACCTCTATTTTTAATCTTGTTTTCTAAATGCTTGTTTTCTGTGACCACAAGAATAGTCATTTCCAGTTGCAGGGCTCTCTATATTTCATTTTATGCTGTCTGGTTTTTCTTAAATCTAAACTACTAGTTTTTCCGACTGCTTCCTGAGCAAGAAGGCTATTGTGGGGAGGGAGGCCAAAACTCACTTGTTGAACATGGCTGAGACCATCAAGGTCCAAAGCCCAAGATGTTAGTAGGAAACTGAGAACAGGGGAGAAAGAGTGGCATTAAGGTAGAGGGTCAGATTGACTCTGGGGTGGGAGATGCGCCGAGATGCATAATCTCCAATCTGAGGGCTGGGCTAAGGCTGCAGCCTTCGCTCCCACTTGGGTCCTTTCTTCCACGCAGCCATACGCCCACCTATTTTAATGTGGTGCTGCAATCTGG
Organism: Smutsia gigantea; assembly: GCA_032199065.1. Lineage (NCBI taxonomy): Eukaryota > Metazoa > Chordata > Mammalia > Pholidota > Manidae > Smutsia > Smutsia gigantea. The sequence goes on from JAVSCE010003615.1 coordinate 43,952, forward strand.
CTCGAGAGGATTGTGCCCGGGAGCCGCCCTGGCTGCTCAGTTACTCAGCGGTGGCTCACCTCGGCCCCTCCCGCGAATCAAGCCCGAGAATGGCCCCATTTCCTGTAAGGGAGGGATGGAGTGATGGGACGCTCACAGACAACCTGAGGAGATAAGGACGCCAGGGGGAGAAAAGAGGAGAGGCCTCGCGCAGGAGTGAGGGGAGTGAGGGGCGTGAGGGGCGTGAGGGGCGGAGGCGCGTCCAGCATGCTCCTGGAGCCTCGGAGCGAGCCCGTCCACCACGGTTAAGGGCTGCGTGGAGCTGCGATGCTGAAGGAGGCTCCGGGCCCGGGTCGGACAAGGGGAGAGGGGAAGCCGGGTCGGATGGAAGTGGGGACACCCGGACTGAGGAAACCTTGGGTCAGGGGAAGCAGGATCGGAAAGGAAGTGGGAGACTGACCTGAAGGGGCCGGGAGTAGGAGGAATGGGGAGGCCGGCCTGAGACACCAAAGCCGGGGATGAGGAAAGTGGGAAGGCCGGGCCAAAGAGGAGCCCGGGCCGCCGCGCCAGGTAAGGATATTGCCGCAGGAGCCCGTCCACCTCGCTAGGGTCCGGGCCTGGCTCGGCCGCCGCCGCCGCCGCCTCCTCCTGCTCGTCCACGAATTTGTTCTCATCAAACTCATCGATATCCACCCGACGGAAGCGCGAGGACAGCGTGTTCCGGGCCATGGCGGGGGCTCGGCACCCGCTCAGCCGGCTCCACTCCGCTCAGCACCGGCTCGGGGGCGGGAAGCGGCCGCTGGGCACCTCCTCCACCTCCTCCGCGCGCAGCCGACGCCCGCCCACTTCCGGGCCACGCCGGAACCGGAAGTGCCGGCGAGGCGGAGCCTGTCTGGGGGGAGGCTGGAAACCCGCGAGATGTTCTGGTGGTTCCGTCCATCTCCATGCTAGCCTACCATCTCTAAGGTTCCTCAGTCTTCCCGTCTGAGGAGCAGGAGTGCATTCTCCACACGGGCTCAGTATCGTGGCACCATAACTGCGCTCGTTTTTTGGCTTTCCCTCCTGCATCCGAGGAGCCCGGGGCCGGCGCGGGCACAGCCGCGTACTCTGGGGATCATCACTGAGGGCACGGGCCCCCCAGAAGAAGGTGCCAGGCAGATTTCTTTGAGAAGAAACCTTCGAGCTGAGGCCTAAGGAATGAGTACATGTTCTTAGGCTCCGGGAAGGGACGAGGGGTGGGGGAACCTACGTCTCGGATCTTAGGAGCTTTGGACGTTACCACACTGAGCTCGGGAGTTCACAGTGATCCTATTGTTAACGGACTGGGAGAACTTGAAAACGTTTCAGTAAAGGGTATCCAGTGTGCAGACAAGATATTTGGACTTGAGGGTGCGGCGGCCCCTCGTGTGTAGCGGTCATCTTGGCCCTGGCGGAGGATGGGGATGGGAAGAGAGGGATGACCGTGTGGCCACCAGCCTGGCAGTAAGGCGAGGTCCACGGGACTGAGCATTCGGCCCTGGTTGGAGAGAGAAATTCTGGTAGGAAGTCCCCAGAGTCTGAGATGAATAAAGATGAAGGTGAGGGGAGGTAGGTCAGAGTCAAGGACTGACGACTCTGAGGTGTCAGGATTAGATGTCTGAGCTGTTGCTTGAGGGGTTCTGGTAATGGTCCATAGCCTTGGAGTAAATCGGCTCTTTGTTTTCATATAATAGTACTTCTTCTTAATAAAGGTCAGTAGTTAATGAAATATGACTCATTTTTATTGTTTTGAATATTCACTGAACTCTGTTACAGATCAAAAAAATGTTGCCAGACCATGATGCTACCTAATCTTGGGTTCTAAAGATTCAGACTCCTACAGTGGGAAATAGGTGATGAATAAAATTCACGAGGGTCCTGGAAACAGGCAAAATCTACCTGCTTTTCAACTCCATACCTTAGAAGAAATCGCTGTGATGCAGGCAGGCAACAAGAGAACAGAAATTCATATCCCCAGAATGTCCTGGTCAGAAGGAACATTGAACCAGACATGCCTATTTTACAAGTAAGGAACTAGCCCCCAAATAAATTGATGAATTAAATAATGTCCCTGCTTATGACCATGAACTTCAATTCCAGCTAGGGAGATAGAATTTTTAAAGTCCTTACTACACTATGTCAGGGATGACTGCGTGCTGAGAGAAAAAAAAAACATGCAAGTACCTGGAAGTATCTTAGATAAAGTGGTCAAGAGAGATGTCTCTGAGGAGGTGACACTGATCAGGAGCCTGAAGGAAGTGAAGGAGGGAGCCTGGCAAAATCTCAGAGCCAAGGTCGGCTTGGTGTATTCCAGAATCAGCAAGGCCATGCTGGAGCAGAAGGATAAGAAGAGATGAGATGGAAGTGGGGGTGGAAGGGATGCCCCAAGGTTTTGTCAGCTGAGGAAGGGATGTGGTCTTAGATTGGAAATTCTGAGCAATGACATCATCTAACTTGGGTCCCTCTAGCAGCTAACACATGGGAGCAAGAGCCAAAGTAGAGAGGTGATTTAAGTGGTAACACTAGTGATCCAGGTGTCAGGCAATGGTAGCCCAGGGCAGGCAGGTGCCAGTATGAGTGGTGGGAGGATGTCAGGTATAATTCTGAAGGTAGGGGCTGCAGAATTTGCAGGTAGGTTGGATGTGGCATGTGTGAGAAATGGGAGTAAAGATGACTTCCAAGCTCAGAAAAGATGTGCACAATGATAAGCTCTAATATAACTGTAAGCATTCAGAAAATAACAGCAAAGTCCCTGTGCACCATTTGACCTCCACTTAAGACTAATCTGTGTCAAGATTGCCTTGTCCCCCCTTTCTTCCCCATATCCTTCTACTTCCTCCTGGAAGCCTGCCTGTAGTCTGGGGCAAGGCTCATTAATCCATTCACCCAACAAGCGTCTATGTGCTGGTCCTGAAAACTAGAAAAAACAAATCAGGGCACAGCTACGGTTGTGCCCCCATGGAGACAGACACAAAAATGTTTCATTCAGTATGTTTGGGGCTAAAAAGGATTGCACAGAAAGCTTGGGACACTAGGGGAGGTTGTAGTCCAAGGCTAAAGAACCCCATATGGGAATGGGTGAAGGCTCCCTGGAGGTGACACTTGACAGCAACAAGAGAGCAACCTGGCTTTAGAGCTCTAGAATGTGTTGGTGTGTTTTTGTTAATTGCAGTGGAGTGACACCAGAGTAATTCATGCTTACTGATTGGTGCAACAATGAAATTGCCAGATCAGGAAAGCCTGAGCACCTTTGTGAATCCCCCTTTAACCCTGGGCCCAATTCAATTGTCCATTGCACTGGGGACATTAATACTGATGGTAGTTTGAGCAGTTGTTAATGCATCAGGTGTTGTGCTAAGAGTTTTACATTTTATCTTCCTAATCCTCATAAATACCCAATTTCACAAGTGAAAAAACTGAGACCCAGAAAAGGCATTTGCCAAGAGTCTCAGCTAGCACCAGGCAATACGGTAAGAATTTGAAATCGGGTCGGGTTCACTAAAAAAAGGCCTTGAAAACTCTTCCCCCAGCCACATGCTGCCTCCACTAGAGCATTTACGGGTTGAATTATAGCAGTGTGACCCCTCACCTTCCCCCTCGACTTCAAATTCCCCCCAAGCAGGGGCCGTGTTAGTTCATCTTGGAAAACCCTCAACCCTCACCCCCTCCACCTCCAGATAACTGGCGGCCAGCGCAAGAACTGCACAGACTGGGCAAGCTGCAACGGTTTACCGAATGAATGAGTGAAAGAACGGATAAAAGACCGAATGGACGAATTTGAGGCCTCACTATGCCATTTCCGGTAAGCTGCCGCCCGCCCCGGGCCTTGGTTTCCCCAACAGTACCGCTCAGGTAGCGGTGCGAATCTAAATAATCTCGGATGCGGGAGGACGACGCGGGTACAGTGGGGCAGGGCTCCGGCTCCTCTGGGCGGGGCTTTGAGGGGCGGAGCCGGGGCTCCCCACTGCGGCGTCATTGGCTGCGCCCGCCGCCAACCGGAAGTAGTTGCGGACGTCAGCCCCACCCCTTTCTTCTCGGAGCAGGCGGTGGCGGCTGGGGTGTCTAAAGCAGCCATGGTGAGGACAGGGGAATCGGTCGACATCCGCTCGCTGTGGGACTCGGAGACTGGGGTGGGGGTCTTAGGGTGAGCTCTGCGATCCCATCTGCCAGCCAGGCTTGAGGGGCGACGTGCCGAAAGGCCTAGTGCCGCCACTGTCGGGCTACCGCCTTCTTCCTCTTTGGGAGAGCTGCCGGCGTGCTGCTGTCTGCAGAATAGGGGTAGCGGCCCAGCCTCGTAGTAGGCCTGGGTGAGGGAACTCTCACCGCGGCCACGGTTACCCTGCCCAAGGCGCGGCCTAGGGTGTGTTGCTGGGCCCCCAGCACGCTTGTGGCCCGGGTCGAGACGCGCGCCCTTCTGGAGCTGGTCACGACGCAGGTGGAGGAGAGGATGGCGGGTGGAGGCCTCGGTGAACGGCGGAGGTGAGGGGAGACGGCCCCGCCGGGTGTTTGACCCAAACTCTTAATTTCGCTCAGGCCAAGATTAAGGCTCGAGACCTTCGCGGCAAGAAGAAGGAGGAGCTGCTTAAACAGCTGGAAGACCTGAAAGTGGAGCTGTCCCAGCTGCGTGTCGCCAAAGTGACAGGCGGCGCGGCTTCCAAGCTCTCCAAGATGTAAGTGTCGGCATCGGGACTACAGCCCTGGGCGTGGGGAACACGTGTGCATGGGGAGCATTTGTTAGTTTTCAAAGTTTATTTAAGGCGGTGTCCGTTTAAGTGCCCATTCAATGGACCCCGGGGTTGGAATGTCACGCTCTTCCCAACCAGCCTTTGCGGTTCACCTTCCTCATTCCCAGCTGCACGAAAGACTACTGTGTCCTTTACCTCATCTGCATTTTGGCCTGGAGTTCTCTTGTTCAGCTTTGGCTGTAGAAAGAACTGTGTGTTCTTGACCCGTTCAAATGCTGTCTTCAAAAGCCTAACTGGACCCTTTGCTCACACCTCTTACCAGCACTTGATTTTTTTCTTCCCCCTCTCCTGTAGAATGGGCTCCCAACAGCTTGCCTATGGTGGGGAGGGGGTGAGTTGGGGTACACATAGCAAGTTGTGTGTGGGATCCTCAAGACCGTGTTTACTAGCCATCTATCAAGTGACCCTCCCTCATCCCCCAACATGACTACAAATTCATTTATTCCCCTTCTTTTCCTATCCACCCCTCCCCGCTCCCCTTCAGAAATGTCTCATTTCTTCCTAAGTGTCCCTTCCTGTGACTCCAAAGTTTAACTTGATTCCCTGCAGTGAGCTCATTAAGATCAGCATTTAAGTTAGGTCTTCATAGCCCTCAAATACCATTCCTAAACTGCCCTCCTCCTCTCCTCACTGAATGCTTCATAGCTCCTCAGAAGCACTGGGTACTCCAGCTCTTCCGTGTCCCCATTCCTGGGGTGCCCATCTTCTCTATTCTCTCAGGCCTTATCTCTAGAACACCTTCTTCCTGGGCTGGGTCAGGCACCTCCTGGATGAATATGGATGAGCTGGTAGAGAATGCCTCTGCCTTAGGACATTTGGGTCAGGCCCTGAAAGAAATGCCTTGGGAACCCTGTTTGTCTTCCCCATCTTCACCTTTGTCTCTTTTCTAGCCGAGTTGTCCGCAAATCTATTGCCCGTGTTCTCACCGTCATTAACCAGACTCAGAAGGAGAACCTCAGGAAATTCTACAAGGTAAGTCAGGTGGAGGTGCTTCCTTGGCTGGTGGGGCAGAATGAAAAGGTTAACCCACTGAGGTGACTGGGACTGGGCTTTGCCCAGAAATAGTTGGGCTTTCCAGAGCCTTCCCAGCTTGCAGATAGGTTTGCCTTTTCACTAGCATCTTGCTCTAACATGTGGCATGCAGACGGCATTTCCTTGGGGCTGCAGTTGTCAGGAAATAAGTGTGATGGGAGTTTGGCTGGAGACTTGGGTTTTGATTCCAGCCTCAGTAGCTCAGTTGGGGCAGTCTGAGGAAGCACTGTTTGTTTTAAAACGATTACTCTGACAAGTCACTGCCAAGAACCTAACGTTCTTAGTTTTCTAGATGAGGACCACAAAGCTTAGGTTAAATTGCCCAGGGTCACCTACAATTCATGGGGTGATTGAGTGCTTGTGGGCGATTTCCACAGGTGTTTGGCCCCTTTAGCCTAGGATTTTTACACCCATTTTCTGGGTTCAAGCAGTGAAGCAGAGCCACTAGGGGACTGTGTATGTATTTATTACAGGAATTGGCTTACGTGATTGTGGGGCTGGCTAGTTATGAGTTAAGTCCAAAATCAGAAGGGCTGGCTGTCAGGAAGGGAAGATCCCTGGCAGGCTGAAACTCCAGCGCACAGGTTGAAACTGCTGTTGCCGATGGGATTTCTCATGAAAGCTTCAGGCCTGTGATAAGGTCTTTCAGCTGATTGGATCAGGCCCACCCAGCTTACCGAGGATAATCTTTCTTAATTAAAGTAGACTGGCTTGGGGTTCTAATTGCCCTGCCAGATGGTTTCACATTAACACCCAAATTAGTGTTTGAATAACAGGACTTGAAGCATCAAAAAGCCATCATGTGGTGTTGGGGGGTGGGGTGGGGTGCTGCCACCTTTGAATGTATGTGCATTTGTGGGAGTGTTTTTCTGAGGAATGCGTCTGAAGCTAACATCAGGCTCTGAGGGGAGCGTGCAGAGGTGGTGGCCTGGAAGAATTGTCTTCATATAACCATCCCGTGAATTCGCTAGGCAGTGTGGCAAGCAGACACCCCAGGCACCATTCATTCGGAAATGAGGAGAGGCCTAAAAGTATCAGCACTGTCCAGAAGAGTTGGTGCAGTGGTAGACATCTGTAACCCAATGCAGTAACCTCTGGCTACATGTGTCTGTTGAGTACTTACGTAGCTGTGGTGACTGAAAGACTAAATTTTTAATGTAAACTGTGTGTGTCTAGTGGCTACTGTTGTACAGCAGAGTTCTAGGGACTTAGTAAATTTGAAAGGACCTTGACCTGTGCCAGCTGATTAGAGGGATATAGGTGGACAAAGACTTTCATGCTTCCATGTTCCCTGCAGAACTTACCCTTGTCTCCTGCTTAGTTTTTTTCTGTAGTTCTCTGTCCCAGTCTGTTCGTGACCTGAACCCCACCTAACCTCATGCCCACCTGCCTTGTGCTTACCATTCCAAGCTGTTGGCAGTTCCCAGAAAGAATCTGAACTGTTCTTCAGGGCTTTTGTGCATGCTCTGTTTTCTCTTTCAACTGATTTCCACATTGTTTGCTTTCAAGGCTATTGCCAGTCTTTACGTGAGACCATCCTTAATCTCCATCCTCCTCTCCACCAGTGGGCCACTTGTTACCTGTTCAGTCTTTCCCACTGGGCTGGGAGGTCTTTGAGCAGGGACCAGGGCTGATTTGTCCCTAAGCCACACTCAGAGCTCTGGCCTTAGGCTGAAGAAGGCCCAGGGGACCTTTGCAGAAAAAAGGAGACCATGGGGGCTATGATAGTCGAAATGCTCACTGGGGAGCAGGTGGGGAAGGAACCAGGGTGGGAGCCATAGATGGAGAAATAATGGCCCAATTAGAGGTCTGAGAGCAGGAGGTGGGAGGGCCAAGGCAGGAAAGGGGGCCTTGGCCCTTACAGCTGCATGACCTTGGCCCAAGCCAGAGCTTCCCTCTGATGCCCCTTTGTTATGTAGGAATGTTATCACAGGGAACACTGGGGATACCTGGCAGACCCTCCAGATTCATTAAGCATCAGCTTAAGGCTCTGTCCCGTACACACACTCATGCAAAACCTACGCCAAGGTAACAGAAACTATCCCCAGGACTTTGAGTACCACATACCCCTTCCTGGGTTGGGGTGTGATGTTCCCATGGTTGGGAATTAAACACATGGAAAGAGCATCAAGTTAGAGAGTCAGTTGATTTCACTGCAAACCCCAGTTCTGCACAGCTTCTTTGAGATTTGAGTATGTTCACTCCTCAGCTTATAAGTCAAGAAACTTAAAAATCATGGGGAGAATCTCGCCAACCTTGATTTTGGGGAAATTAAATGAGCTTGTAAGTAAGGTACACTGCCATCTCAGTCTGTCTCTATGGGTGATAGTCCCCTCTGGGCTGGATGTCATACAGCTTCTCACACTCAGGTCTACACATTTGCATCCCCACCCCAGCCACTCGCCTCCCTCAGTCACTTCCAGTGTCTTCCCACTGTCCTTGAGCACCTTAGTTCCAGGCTCCGTGGCTTCCTTAGCTACTCCAGTACCTCCTAAACCCTGGTCCTCAGACTCCCCCTGCATTCCACCCAGGGCAAGAAATACAAGCCCCTGGATCTGCGGCCCAAGAAAACGCGAGCCATGCGCCGCCGGCTCAACAAGCACGAAGAGAACCTAAAGACCAAGAAGCAGCAGCGGAAGGAGCGGCTGTACCCCCTGCGGAAATACGCTGTCAAGGCCTGAGCACTGCGGCGTCAATAAAACACAAACAAACGGGCTAGTGTCACATTGTGTTTGCAGGTGTTTCCACTAGCCATGCTGGGGAGAGGGTCTCCTGCGGTCCCAGTTATGGTTACCAGGGGTCTGACGGATTTCAGCAGGCCTGCCTGCAGCTGTTAGCTGCTGGTGTGGAGCCACAACAGTCCTGGCCACAGGGTCTGTTGGACTCTGATGGTTACTTTGGGTCTGTGGTGTGGAACTGCCCTGTCCTCTAACACGATCATTCTTCCAGGCCCTGTGCACCCTGGGCAGGGAGAGGCAGGGTTGAGGTCTGAGAGCCATTTGTGTTGATGTTACATTAAAAAGACCCTGGGTGATCTGAGTGGTGGATTTGTTGTCTTGCCCTGTCAGCAGCTCCAGACACCAGGAGTTTCCCGTCTGGGGTGAAGGCACAGATGTGGACCACATACAGGACTCCCTGCCAGAAGCACGTCACTGGCCTCTGGGGATGCCATTCCTGCCTGCCCCCAGCCTCCCCCGGCAGGCCTCCTACTGCGTCCTTGGGCACCACAGTCACAGGCCTTACTTTCAGGGTTTCAGTGCACTTTCCTGTTTTGTGGTCCCAGACTTTGACCTGGAAATAAACAAGCAGAAGGATAGGGGGGCATTTCTAAAATCAGCTTTAGGGTGAGTCCTAGCCAAAATCTTAACCTCTGGTCTGAGTTTTGTTGCCTGAAATATATTTAACATGCTTAGCATAATGTAAAGAATACAGTGCAGTCGTTTTCTTTCCCCTAAAGCTGTTTGAGTCAGAAATGTTGATGCCACTCCCATTTGGGCCTGTGCAGCCAGACCTTAGTGCAGGTACTAGGTACAGAGGTGGTTGGTACCCTCCTATTTAGGGCAGTTAGGGATGTGGTCAGGGGAGGAAATTGGAGGAAAGGTCTGGTGGAATGGGGTTACCATGTGGGAATAATCAGCATTGGCCAGCTGCAGCTCATTGAGGGCAAAAGCTATGCTCTTCACCCAGCTGATGTGGCCCTTAAGCTGGACAAGTAGGCTTCTGGTCGAGGGCTTCCAGATAAGGATGGTCTTGTCCCAGGAGCTGGATGCCTAGACAGTAGTAGACAGCTCTAAGCCCATGGGTTTGGGACCTGCCTGCTCACTCGGCCCCCAAATGGCCATGACCCCCCAAGGGTCTTACAGCCACTAAGGGGCCAGCCTGGTACCCAGGTAGTCCAGCTCACCAGAAGGCCAGAGGCTGAGTAGCACAGGCAGCTGATGTTGCCACTGTGGCCCTCCAGCTCCTGGTGGAAGATTGGTGGGGTCTCAGGAGCCAGTGGCCTGTAGACATCTGCCATGAGCATGGACCGACCAACCTGGGCCCTAGGCTAGTCAGGTTCACAGGAACCAGGCACCATTTCACTGAGCCCTGCCGAATCCCCATCTTAGATACGAGGGGACAGGCTCATAAGAGCAGAGTCACCCAGAGAAGGTCTGGAACATTGCTCAGCCTCAAGGGGGAAAGTGGATGTGGGCTCAGGGCAGAGGTGCTGTGGCTCACCAGGCAGTCTGAGCTGGGTGCAAAGTCACTGCTCTGGAAGGAGTCTTGGTGCCCTGCTAAGTGATGCAGCATCTGGCCAAACTGGAGGAGAGAGCTCTGAACTTTGGTAGGCAGTCCAGAAGTCTTGTGCCAGGTTCTAGGCCTTAACATGGGTCAGACTCAGGCCCTCCTTGCTGGGCTGCCTGGGTAATGTGGCACATCAGGGTCTGGGAAGGCTTCCTAGGCCTGACAGGAGGTCTGTCCAGGCAGTGGGCACCTCATGGGCAGAGGTTTTAAGGCAGGAGGGGTGGTGGCGGTGGCAGCGGCAGCAGCCCGGGGAGGTAGCTGCAGCCAGATGCAAGGGGGTCTTGGATGTGAGGTGTGGGTGACGGAACCTTTCTGCCAGTATGTTTGGGATCCAAGGCCTGGCTCTGGCTGCCCCTCCACGTTCCTGTACTTCTCAGAGCATCACCTGCTTGTCCCAGCCACCTGATGCCAGCTGCTTGGAGTTAGGGCTAAAGCTGACTGTCTCCACACTCCGCTGGTGTCCTACAGGTACCAGGTCAGGGAGGGGACAGAGTAGCACAGGACACAGCAAGGTCTGAAAAAACCCAGTCCTGGGGCACTTGGCTTCCAGACTCATCCAGTCCACTTACACTTTAGGACCTGCAGACCCTTGGCTGCTGCTGTATCCCACAGGCGGATGGTGCTATCACTGGAGGCGCTGGCGAAGAGGTGGCTGTCAGGGGAGAAGTGGCAGAACTTCACGGGTCTGTGGCATCAGGGAACAAGGCACTACCCACCACCTCTGGCCCCAGGAGTGTGACCGCTGCTATGTCTCCAGCCGTATTGCCTACCTCCCCTCTATTTACTCGCAACACGACTCTCCAGGCACATTCACAATAACAGCTTTGGTATGTTGGCCCGGAACACCAACCCCAGTATGCTCGTTTGGAAAATCAATACTCAGTCAAAATGTAGGCACTACCCAGAAACTGGACAGTCCAGCCTAGGTTCACTGTCTCCTTTGAGCTCCCCAGCCCTGGACTTATATTATGCCATTAATCTGCCTTGTGATTACTAGGTTTGTTTTGGTTTTGGTTTTTGGTCTCAATAACAGTACATCTACTAAGTCCTTACTGGGTACTAGGCACTTGCTTGCATTATCTCAGCCTATAGGGTGGCAGTTAACCCCTTTCTAAAGAGGAAGAAATAGAAGCTCAGTGGTCACATGACTATGATCACAGTCAAAAAAGTGGGTAACAGGTGAACCTTAAGGACATTTGGCTGAGTAAAACAACCCAGTCACAAAAAGAAACACTGATTTGTGGTAGGATCTGAGTCCAGGTCAAAGTCTGGGAGCCTTGGGCTCCAGAGACTTGGTTGCTTCCTTGACCTTCCCGAGCCCTGCCTTGTCTTGCCCAACTCAAACACCAGAGGTCACTGGTAGGCTTTGCAGAGTGCCGTAACAGGCCTTATGCGCCTGTCTCCCCATCCAGGCTGAGGGTCCCCACCTGTGTGGCCGCGCAGCCTCCACAGCAGCTGCCCGCTCTGGGTCGCCCAGCCATACACACAGCCTCTAGCCGTCAGGAGAGAAAGCAGAGGAGTTGACCTGGAAGGAGAGCACAAAAGCAGTCCCATGCTGCAGCAAGAAACACCTTTCTGCTTACCCCTGTCCCTAGACTCAGGCCAGCCCCAAACATTGCCCCAGGATCCTTTGGCTGGAACTGGACTATAGGCCTCACTCTACAGCCAGAGCTTAGAAACCACTCTGCTGTCAGAGAGCCAAGAGTGTTGATCCCTCTCTGGAGGTCTCAGCCTGAGTCAAGCTCAGGACCTTCACTGAAGCCAGAGGCTGGACCTTTCCTACAGTCTGATCCTGGCACCTGAGAGCCCAGAACCCATAGAGCTGGGGTCCAGGACTAGGAGTTCAAAATCTCTAGCCTTGAGTTCACTTAAAAGCCAGAGACCAAAAGAACACGAGTCAGCCAGGAATTTGAGCACTCTATGGAATCAGAGCTTGGAACCTAGGGCCCATTCTGGAGCACCCAATATGCAGAACTAGGAACCCACACTAGACGCAAAGCCAGGAACCTAGAGTCTGGGCAGAACCCGACTGGGCCTCACCGCCCCCC